>JAQFYM010001065.1:0-41039 GCA_034694785.1 Agrenia bidenticulata
TTGGGGTCACTTCCAAGTTTTAAAAAAAATTCCGAAATAAAATCACAAGTCCTCACTTAGAAGAAGATATTCATGCTCTTCAATGACTCTAGTTTTGAACTGGTGAAGAAATTTGAATTTTTTGAAAAATGTTGACCCGGGGTCACTTTCGGGTCATTTTTTTATACAACGCGCAATGGTCATGTGGGTACTTGAAATGACTGAAATTTCTTCAGCTACCAAATCACATGACTCAAAACTAAATCAGGATCCAAAATAAACTCGACATATTTGCACTTGTTGATATATATGTTGGAAAATTTGCTTAAAATTTTTCTGTCAAGAGTTCCCTACTTAGTGGCAACCCCAAAATTTGCTCATCACATCCCCATGACCCCTTCTATCAACCATCCAAGTGAATACGGGTGGTTGTTTTGATGTACGACTTTTCATTTTTAGAATTTTGTCTATTTTTTTGTAACCTAAGCCAATGTTAAATATGGTCAACTTTGACCTACCACCTTGAGAGTTCCCTGTATGGTACAAACCTAAGAACCATTTCTATTAGTGCCTAATACCCTCTACTTTATCTCATAAAACTAAAGTTGATTGGTTGTTTTGATTCTCATCCGGAATAACCGAAAACCCGAAAAATTTGAAAGCACTTGCAATTCTTTTTTTAAAATTTCAGTAAGACATTTTTATCAGGGTCATCAACGACAAATGTTTACTTTTTAAGGCATAAAGTAATAAACTAATATGCATTGTAAATAATTATGAAAATAAGTTTTCCAAAATACAAGTAAATGCATTGCAATTTGGGGTCACTTCCAAGTTTTAAAAAAAATTCCGAAATAAAATCACAAGTCCTCACTTAGAAGAAGATATTCATGCTATTGGCTGCAGCACTTGGCTGAAGAACGCAGATGGTGTTTTCCAAACCCCTATCGGAATAGCATATTTTTCAAATAATATTGAAACTGGGGACACCATTCCAACTTTCAACTTGAAGATGGTTGAGAAAATCCAGTCTGACTACGTAGGTTGTATTGACCAGGCCGTATATTACTATTGACGCTATTCCCGTCTCAACTGATTTTGCAAGATGATTTACTAGATTGCCTTTAAATTCAAACGTAGTTATCCCATAACTATTTAATTTGACACTTATCCGGCATGAACTTGTTGCGAAATGGAATAAATCCCTAAATTTACTGTACAAATTTTACCCCATGCGAAATTTTCATTGTTGCACTAAACCATGTACTTGTTGCGTAGAACAATTCCAAAGTAGTAGGGCATGGTAATAAGAAGTCTTACTGGGCAAAAAATAATTTTGAAATTTTTTTTTTTAAATTTCGTTTGGTCAATTTTATCAGGGTCATCCACAAATAAAGTTTACTTTTTAAGGCATATAGTAATTGATATATATTAATCGTAAATATTTACGCCAAAAAATTACTCTTAATTTATGGCAATGCACTACAGTCTGGGGTCGCTTCCAAATTTTAAAAAAAGGTCGAAATAAAATCTCAAGTCCCTCTGCTAAAGGTTTAGAGCTCTTTAATGACTCTAGTTTTGAACTGTTGAAGAAATTTGAATTATTTGAAAAAAGTTGACCCGGGGTCACTTTCGGGTCATTTTTTTTTTCATGGGGGATGGAATAAATCGCCAATTTTCGGGTCATGTGGGTATTTGAAATGACTGTAATTTCCTTAGTTACCCAACAACGTAACTCGAACCTATGTAACGATTAAAAATAAACTCGACATATTTGCACTTGTTGATATATGTTATAAAATTTTTTTATTTTTTTTCTGTCAAGAGTTCCCGACCTATTGGCAAACCAAAATTTTGGTCATCACATCCTCATGACCACTTCTATCAAACACCCAAGTGGATACGGGTGGTTGTTTTGATGTACGATTTTTCATTTTTCGAAATTTGTCTATTTTTTTTTAACCTAAGCCAATGTTAAAAATGGTCAACTTTGACCTGCCCCCTTGAGAGTTCCCTGTATGGCGCAAACCTAAGAACCATTTCTATGTGCCTAGGACCTTTCTCATCATCACCATAAATCAAAGTTTATTGGTTGTTTTGATTCTCACCCGGCAAAACCGAAAACCCGAAAAATTTGAAAGCACTTGCAATTCTTTTTTAAAATTTTCATTAAGACATTTTTATTAGGGTCACGTCTTAAACAATTTAATTTTTTTGGGCATAAAATGATCGATTAATATGTATTGTAGTTGCAATAAAGTTTTTACCAAAATCAATGTAAATGCACTACAATATGGGGTCATAACCAAATTTTAAAAAAAGCTGAAAAAAAATCACAAGTCCTTAGGATAAAGATTTTCATGCACTTTAAGGACTTGATTGATTTGCTCAAACGAAGTTTGTTTTATCATTCAAGGCTTCACATATTTGGCGAGGTGAGGGAGGACACGTTTTAATACGATGAGTTGGTCAATCCGTTATAATCCATTGGCGGGTGTTTCAATTAAAGGTGACTTGCATACAATTTCTTTCTGTACGTGATGGAATGATGTCGTTGTTACACATGCAAATTGTACTATTATAATCTTAATTGGTGGTGCAGGATTTGCCAAATTACTTTGTGCACTTAATGTGCTACAGAATTAGGGACATCTGAGTATTTCCACTGTCCTCAAATACAAATACCAAGTGGTTAGTGAATTTGAATCCTTGTTCTTAGATATTCAATGTGTCAACTTGATTTTTTTTTGTCATAAAAAAATTAGATTGAATTCATTCTGAAAGCGGGTTAACAGCGTTTCGTTGGTATCATGAACGAGACCTTATCCAATCAAAAGGTTTAGACTGACAAACTTTGAACTATTTTGTTTAAATATTGTAACTGAAATGTTATTAGAAACTTTTGAATGAATTATAGGTAGATAGCAGCGCATCTAAAACAGCGGTATCATCAACGCGACCGGAAACAAAATACGTGATGGCAGAGTATGTTCACCCAAGACTTCCAGCCAAAGTGGATGTATGTGTAAGTAAAATGCAGTCACAGGGGTCTGAAACTGTAGGTGATGATTCTTCGCCTTTACTAAACGTGACCATGAAGCGTAAAAGATTTGGGATGACGAGTTATGTCAAGATGTGTAAACCTAGTAATTAGCAGATTTTTCATCTTTGATACGTATTGACATGTTAATAAAGCAAGCATGTGTTTGAAAAGTTGACTGATTGAGCCAGTAAATAGTGCATTTATTTATGCCATGATCACTAAAATTTTGAATGTTTTCAACAGAGATTTCATGAGGATCAAAATATTATAACTTTGTACTTATTTGAATATTTATTGGATTGGTATTTTCTAAAGCTACCAGTTCCATCCTGCTTGACAATATCGTCAATCCGGACTTCACCCTGGACTAGAGTCATTGAAGAGCATGAATATCTTCTTCTAAGGGAGGACTTGTAATTTTTTTGGTTGTTTTTTTAAAATTCGAGTTTGACCCTATATTGTAGTGCATCTACATTGATTTTGAAATTTTTTTTGTCATGATTATTTACAATACATATAGATGTGTTGATATATGCCTTGAAGAATAAAATTATTTTGGAGGTAACGCTGATAAAAATGTCTTAATGAAATTTTTAAAAAACAATTACATTTTATTTACTGAAATGCCGGTACAGAGTAAAAGTTAGAAAAATGTAACACATTAGAGTAGACGGGCTTCTTGACTGTTTTTATGGGGCGTTACGAATGCTGGGTGGTTTAAGCTCTGTTATAGGGTTTTAATTCTCCAGCTTTATAACTTTTTTGAAAAATGTAGAGTTTTTAAACTTATCTTCGGCTACTTGGAGCCATTCTTTTTTCACTTCCCAATCGAATTGGGAATATCGATGATAGGAAGCTTCTTCATTACCATCCCATCCACCTTGGTTACAGAAATGGTCAAAAGCTGTACATATCTTTGGAAGGGCCGGTAACTCTGACAAAATTTGCTGTCGGCGTTCCTCCAATTCCATTCCAAAATTTAACCATTTTTGAGAAACCTTTGACTTACGGTACACTTGATTGTATAAAAAAAGCAAGGTGTCTGAAGTCCATTCGGATCGGGGCTTGTCCAATAAAATGAGGAGCAGCGGGAATAAAGTTGGCTCCAAATCGTCTTTTTTTAGAGGCACATGTTTCCGTACAGATGGTTCAAAAAGGTCTGAGGGATTTGGGTGAGTGGAGAATGCAATGGGACCGGTAACAGAAAACAGATTATCCATAGGGCGAGCTGTCTGAGCCCAACACACGAACAAGAAGCGGCGGAATATCAAGTCTTCGGTGGAGGGGTAACTCTGCTTTCAGGAGGGGATAATAAGTTGCTCATCAACCTGGCAGTACGCGTACCACCAACAGCAAGGAACGCATTCTAGGGCCACTTGAAAAGGTCCAGGCACGTTGCATCCTGGACGCCATGGCTGGTTTTCAACAATGTGTACGAATTTATAAAAATTCAAGGCCGCTGCGAGCACATTCAACTCATTGTCATAGGCTCCTGAGGTTGCCATTGGGTCAAAGACGTTGATCAAACCTGAAGCACCCTTCGCAACAAAGATGATGACATGACCTGGGATAGAGTCCGTACCAAAGATATAGTGGGGAAACAGCCATCTTGATACCTCTTTCGGGAGGGAACGGAAGTGGACGTGTAGAGGCCAAATATATTTATTGTCCAAAGCGTCATGGTCCATAAGTGGAGTAGAGTCACTGTCACTGTCATCAGTTTCATCGCCAGCAGGTTCTATTCGTGGATTAGGAGCCAGGATACAGCGGATTGATGCAACACATACTTTAGGATTCACTCCCCGTAGACTGGCAAAGGCTCTATCAATTAGATAGAGGGGAATCGGCTGGGTATCCAAGATGTAGTGTTTCAAGTTGTTGTCATCAGGAGACATCTCAAAACCAGGACGGAAAGTGTAGGAAGTATCATTTCCTGGAAGTTTTCGCCAAAATTCTTGTACATCTTTGTACGGCCATCGGTGGTGGATGAGTAAGGATTCGGTTAACTCCACTCTTGGGACCGGACTGTTCCTCACTAAATCCCGGAACTGGATGATCTTGGCTTTGTTGGTGGCGGGTGATGGGTGATGCCTTGTTAAACGCTGATAAATTCCCATGCTTATAAACTGCAGACCAACTCGCATAGGACGAGACGTCTATGTACTTGGTGTTAGGGTATTGGTCAAACAGGGCCAGAAGTTTGTCGGTTCGCCCTCGATCAGGCAATTTTCCAGGCATGGTGGTTTCTGTAAAATAGTTAGTTAGTTATTTATGAGATGAAGTAAAAAAAATGTTTAGAATTTTGAATGACATTGCCCTTACCTTAATACAAAAGAGGATAGCTGTAGAGAACGAAGAAAAGAGAAGAGTCCTGCTCGGAAGTCCTTAGCGGAACAATTGGAATGGGGTATCAAGATTATAGTTGGTCAGCAACTCTGGATCACCTGAAATAAATAAATACAAATTACCATAATCATCAGTCAAATCCATGCCTTTTAATGGTTCAGTTGGGTAGATCAGCCGATGGGATCAAATTACATCTAAATTCCATTATTTCCGATGCCCACAATTCAATTACGAACTATCAACAAGTGAAACTATTTACTTGCCATACCTAATCCTTACACAATATCCTTTTAGATTCCAACTGCACGAAGGAAATTAGACTAAAAAAGCAATAAAAGGTAACATGGATTAGGGCTCCTTTTGTAAAAACAGGTATTGTCAAAATATGCAAAATTTTGAACAACTTACTGCTTCCGTGTGGATTGAATGAACAGCGATCAAAATGACAGCTACGAAGCTTCCCAACTCGGGTAGAAACTTAATACACAGCCTGCAAAATAAATCAAAAAACATTATTTCCAAATGCCAATTTTTTGATGCTCCTATTTCCCTAAGATCATTTTTCATCCTTCTATGCGTCGTTTATTCTACAGAGGAGCGGTACTCAAGTCTGATGTATTTTTCAAACACAACTCATCATTTTGGTAACAGACATCCCACTTACTTTATCCAGCATGAATCCTTGTTTTCAGCTTAGACTTGTGACAAAGATTTCTAATTAGAATTAGAACCATATAGATCCATACATGGATGAGTGGAAAACACTTACCTAAAGTACAGCACACAGACGAAAATGTAGAGTGCTATGTTAACTAGATGATAACCCAGAGGTTCCAGTCCATGAACTAAGTAATTAAAACGAAACGGCAGGACGCTGAAGGGTCTGTAGGACTTGTGACTCTGCTCCTGTAATTTAAACAAATGAGAGAATTGATTAGTTTAATTATGGCAAACATAATACAATTTTACAGTGCAATAGAACTTAATTTTCAATATAATCTCGTTCCCTCAAGAGTCAAAACATTACTGTCACAGAATTCATAGGTCAAAATAAATCTCTTAATAAAAATATTGTTTGCTAAAAATTAGACAGTACCCTGTCTCAACTCCTCTCATCCTGAGAGAGAGACAGTGGAATTATACCATAAACAAAAATTGGAGTGGGAAAGTCCACAACTCTAAGGGAAAAAATTTACTAAGGGTAGGAAGCGAGCTATATAGCGCGCGGGTCATGTGACTATAAACTATATGAAGTATAGTCATATCCGAAGGTGGGAGGAACTAGTAAAAGTACCGTCCTTCGTAGTTGTCCTTTCAATCTTACGACTGTAAGTTCAATCTGAACTTGCCTGGAATCGAGGTATAATTCTACCGTCTCTCTACTCAGAATGATAGAATGAGACGGGGTACAGTCTACGCCTCCACATCAACGCAAAGTCTGTCTGCCAGTCATTTTACTTTGTTTAAAACAATGCAAAATTCCCCATCTAACTTTCCCTTATTGTTTCGGAAATTAGGTAAGTTTAAAAAATGTTTTAGGCCTTAAAAGTAACAAACTAACAACTGTATAACACTGTGAAACAAAATAAATTACAAACCCTTTGAACAGGAATTCCTTTTGCCAACACGTTCAGCTGGTCTTCCTGCACTGAATTGAGCAGGAGCTCATTCTCGTAATCTAGCATGGCTGCTCTAGAACTCTATCATAACGAATTAATTTTAATTTAATTTTACACACACATCGTAAAAAATATTAGAGGATTCTCCGATTTTGGTTAATTTTCGAAGATAAAGTTTTGAAAGGGATCAATGTCGTCTCCCTCTACAGTGAATACGAATTTCGCGGCTTTCTTCTTGAACATTGAGAAAGAGTGGAGGTTGACAGAGAGCTTCCCTTTCCTCCTTCAACTCAATGACACACTCGGCACTCCCAGGAGGTTTTCTCTCCACTTGCGGCTTTAGACACTTCTGTCAGTTCACAGTTATATAGAGTGACTTCGAAAGGAAATATTTTTCATAATTAGTAATTAAATTCATGAATATTTTGTAGGATATTTTTATAAAATTGTTTTGGGGGAAAATGACTGAAAAGTTTAGCTTCGGACTGGACCCTATTACCTGTCATGCTTGGAATAACGATCGGACACGTAAGTCATATTTATACAATCTACAAGTTGGGGGCAAAAGTCATCATTATTGACATTGTGACGGATGAGTGGCTGAAAATTGAATACTTACTTAATTTGGCTTGTGTGTATTAATGGGTTTCTTGTACAATTTTAGAAATAGCGATATCGCCAAACAGTGCCGAGGTCCATATTTACAAAAAGGCTCAAAATGACTGGGTTTTGGTGGACGTGCTTAAGCAGCATGACCTGAAAGTTACTGGAATCGACTGGGCACAGAAAACTAATAGAATCGTAACATGTGCTGCGGTAAAGTTGATCTTTGGTCTGATTAAGGCTTGGAGTATCGATTCATTTTAATTTATATAGTTTTTATTATTTATAGGATCGTAATGCTTATGTTTGGACTCAAGACGCACCTGAACAAAAGTGGAAGCCTACTTTGGTTCTGCTTCGAATTAATAGGGCTGCCACATGTGTGAAATGGGCCCCTTTGGAAAATAAGTTCGCTGTTGGTTCTGGCGCACGTCTGATTTCGGTTAGAAAATCCGGATTCTGGAAGTTACTTTATGAGTTCAATTTACTTCAACTTATCTTTAATTTTCAATTTTAGGTGTGTTACTTCGAGAAAGAGAATGACTGGTGGGTATCGAAGCATATAAAGAAACCTATCAGATCTACTGTCACCTCGATAGATTGGCATCCTAACAATGTCCTTCTTGCATGTGGTTCAAGCGACTTCAAGGTTCAAATCCGGTTACTCTCCGATTTTTTAAACTATTAAACCGAATGTATGCCTTTATTTTGTTTACTTCCGTTGTTTAATAGGTCCGAATATACTCAGCATACATTAAAGACATCGAAGAAAAGCCACAGCCGACTTGCTGGGGTTCGAAAATGCCTTTGGGGCAAATGATGTACGAGTGGCCAAATAACCCAGTTGGGTCTGGGGGTTGGGTTCATGACGTTAGTTTTAGTCACAATGGGACCCGACTTGTCTGGGTATGTAAAGCTGCCTCTCTTTCAATTATTTTTAAATAAGAATATTAGTTAGAATCACTCAGAATATGTCTCTTGAATACCAATTTTACTGTCATCTACTAAATATCAGGATCATATTCACAATAGCTTGTAATTATTACTATTCTAAGCAAATGCTGGAGTGGTTTCGTATTCTTCTTCATCATATTCGTCCTCCTGTAGCTTGACAGGAGCCAAAAATTGATCCCATAGCTGATTATTACGTCTATAATCGGTTTCCGCTTCAGAGCACTTGTAGTTGTACCAATGGTCACAGACAAATGTGATCTGATTGAAAATAGTCCCGATTCCACATAACATGGAATATTTTCGCCCGTCCGGCATACACATATGATATACCTAGTGCAAGAAAATATTATTTAATCGAACTTAAATCTAATTTTTTTATAAATGCATTCTATTTATTTGTTGTCCAACCTTTTCAGATCTGTAGGTTTAGTTTTTCATACCTGACATTTTGATAGAGGCGACGGGTCTGTATAGTAGCCAGGGGCTCGACCTTTGCAGGAAAATTGCAGACCTGCAGGGATCCAAACGTTTGTAGGAATTGGATCATCCACCAGATTAGTTATCTCGTCTGATAAAAACGCAGGTGATGAAATCGATGAAGTTCTGGAGAAGGGTCGTACCCTGTACGCACTCCGAGTACTTGTCCGTACAGTTTCAACTTGTCTGATAGTGTTTGGGTCAGAAGCAGATTGTAAACTTCCTTCTTTGATGTCCTGACATGCTGCCCTTTGTATGATCGTAATAAGTAAAAGAACCAATGTTGAACAAATGAATTTCGGCATCTTGGTTAAACGTCAACGGAAATAAGCTTCACAAACGGAATAAAAACGGAAATAGTTAAGAATCTTGTAAAATGGCTTTGATCGAAGCAGCTCGACAACGATAATTAGTTACTTAGGCATGTTCTTATCATCCTTTTTATACTCTTATTAGATCGTTGAAAAAGTTGGAATTGCACATTTCATTTTGCATCATTCTAACGTTGACCAATGGTCCCCTTAAGATCCATATCCTTCTACGTACATTACATAACTTAAATGGGAATTGTTTTTAATTATTAATTAATGCTATGCATAAGAAAAGATAGATAAAGGGTCAAACTATAGCTACCCGGATCGATGGCATTCGTTTGATAAAATTTTTTAATACATCGGTCAACATTTTAATATTCAAGTGGGTTGAAAGTGTTGACACAAATACTCAAATACTTCTAGAATTTATTCACAAGAAGCTTCGTCAAATATATTGCGTAGGTGGAGTACAAAGTGCCACATATTGTGTAATTTATAATGGAAGATTGAAGTATTGTTGATGAGATTAATCATTGCGTCATGATAGGTGTTCATTTTGACCTATTGTAGTTGATGGTTCTACATATGTCAACGTAGCGTAATACATTTTTGTTTAGAATTAGGATCAATTGCCGTTTTTAGTGTGTACTATTTCAGCGTTGTATTTACTTAAGTTAATATGCTTTTTGGTATCATTGAAGGTGGGGCACGATTCATCGATTACTCTTGTTGATGGGGAAACTATTTCGTCGTCGTATTTACGGACATCTTTTCTTCCTTTTTTAACTATTATTTGGACTGCTCCTGATACCATTATTGCCGCAGGCCATCAATTGACTCCAATAATGTTTCGGGTGACCAAATCTGGGGATTCCGTTCAGTTACAATCGGTCGGAAAAGTTCAACAAGCAGTCCAACGACAAGAACTCGGGGGTCTTTCTGCAATGAGGAAGTTCCAGTCTCTTGATAGGCATGCTCGAATCATTAATGAAGAGGTCGGTTTTAATCGAATCAATTAATTTGATTAATTAAAATTTAAAAAATAATAACGATTTGATCATTTAATTGAACAGGAAATGGAATTGGATTCCCATCATCAAAACACTGTCACGGCAATCAAGATTCACACTGGCTCAAAGGAAAATGCCTTCAAAATATCATCGTCGTCTATTGACGGCCAAATAATTCTATGGGACCTTCAAATATTAGTACGACAAATGAAGCAACTGTCAATTTGAAAGTTTTGGCTACATGCTTAACCTAACAGAAGTATTTCGGATTTTGTGTGGCCTTTATCATTTCTTGTAAATTAACTTGAGTGGATATTCATTGTGTTTAGATTTATGTTATTTGATCTAGTATTTAAGTGATGATTTAATCTAAAAATGTTTGATTTTGTGGAATTAATTACAATCTTGAATTAACGCTGCCAACATGATTTATATTGTGCAGGAATTAATAAGTAGGGTGAAAGTTAGTGAAAGATTGTTATACGATTTGTATGTGGTCTCGAGTTTGATAACAATCCACGGTCGACAGTATCTTATTTATTTATTTAGTTAGTTGAATTTTTTTGTCTTATTTCGACGAACATTTCCATCGTAAAATTATAGTTGCTTAGTAAACGTCTCTTACCACTAGTGTGCGATTTTGTGTGGCGAAGTTGTGTTTATTTTGAAATGTGACATAAAATATCGCATATTTGTGCATAAGCCCTTGGATGAAATACTTAACAGCTGTTCATGCTACTTGGCTATGATATGATAACATTTAGTTGTAGTGGTTTTGTTTCGTGAGAAATCTGGGTCCTGACAAAATCACTGCCAACTCGCCAAGCGGAGCTGTTAATAATATGGCGAGCACAGCGAGAGTAAGTACTTGAAGACCTAAATCTTCGAATTCTTTGTTTCCAGACGTTCGGGCCAGATCCAGAGCCAGAGGTCCAATTGCTGCCTGAAGAAAATCAGTAATATTAATTCAATGTCATTAAATAAAATTAAAACTTATTTTAGACAACTTTTTCCGTACTTGTACTGTAGCTTTCGGAACCCATGATATTGCCACAAATATTTTCTCTTTGAGATTAAGACCAGTTCCACATACCATTAGATATGTTGTAACGAATCTTACCTAAGACATCCACAAATGAGTTCGAAATAACTTTTAAGCAGTCAAAATTTCCCTACCGTTGCACCCACAGCCAAGCAAGCCAAGCCCAGTACCAGGACCTTCGTGTCCAAAGTTGCGATTTCAATTTGGCATCCAATGACACCAAAGAGTAAAGGCTCAAACATTTTCCAAAAAAATGTGAAAATCCATTTGATAGTATCCTAATGACAAAAATTAGAATTAGCAAACCCACTTTTTGTTCAAAGCACATTTAACATTGCGATTATGCAATAAGAATACGCACAAAATCATAGGTTAAAACATCACGCTTTCTCCAAAGACAAGCCGTGGTGAACGAGGAGATTAGACATCCAAGGGCTCCAGCAGCAGAATATCCCAATCTTTGAAATCCCAAAACGGATGAAATGCTTCCACAGAGAACGACTAAAACTTTCAAAGTTGTTCTATCGTTATCCTGTGGAGAAGCTTTGAATTCACACGACAACTTTGTTACATTAACATCGTTATATCTGTAAGCCTTGAATTACCTTACCGGTTCAATTGACGGTGGAAAAATCATGCCAGCCGAAAAACCCCAAGCCAGTCCGGCAGAAATCCCTAGAATTATCTCCAGCGGCCCTTGTAAAATTGTCATTGCAAGACTTTTATTTGAAAACGTAAAGCCAATTGTAACACCGAAGAGGGCTATTGCGACGATATTGTCTAGACTTGCCGATGCCAAAATCATTGTCGGAATCCCTTTCTCCATGCCATAACCTTCCTCTTTTAAGGCCAGAATTCTTGGAACTATGACTGCGGGAGAGACTGCTGCAATCACGCATCTGGGACAGGGGGTTACATCAATTAATTAATTTCGATTATATACATATAATAGCAATCAGCAACAATACCCGACCAAGAGACTCCAAAGCCATCGGAATCCAATGAGGAAGTGGACCATGACAGCCGTTACCGATGCTTCTATTAACGTTGGAAAAAATGCTAACCGTGCCACAAGCCATTTCAACTTGATAAGGACGTCTAAATCCAACCCGAGTCCAGCTCTTGTCAAAATAACAGCGAGAGAAATCTGTCTGGAAAATAAAATTACCATAAGCCTTATATAGCTTTCTGGAAGTAAAAAATTAAAATCTGAATGCGTAAAGACTTGTACCTAATTGGAGCAGAAATGGATGGATCCAAATATTTTCCAAAGTCGATGTATGGGACGTTTCGGATAGCTATTCCTAATCCTAGCATTCCAACCATCGGTGGTAGTTGCACAATACTTATTAAATATCCTTTAGGAATATGCATTAATGGAATTTATACTTTAAACAAATATTTTTGCGGACTATTGAATCTTACCAAGGAGTCTTCCACCAAATTCGAGAACCACAAGCACGAATACAGACCCACCGGGTAAATTTTCAGATCCGACGGTGACAAAGATAGCCAGCCATATCAAAACCGGAATAAGGAGAGATATGATAAATTCAAAAATGGAATTAGGAATTCTGAACTCTGCTATCCATTTTTGAATCCGGCCTTTATTTCGAGAGTTGGAAACACTCGGAATCGAAATAGTTTGGTAAGCTGTTCTGGTGGAACTCTCAATGCTTCCATCAGGATCGACTAGATTTGAAGTGGACGTCCGTACACTCGTCTCCACTTCCTTTGACATGGCGTCATTTTCGGACAAAACGGTGGAATTCCTGTAAGCAGGATTATCTCGGTCTCTTAATGGGTATTGGCCTTGGTCCATGGCCTAGTATCGAGACAAGGCGATAAAAACTTAAAGGGTAAAAAAATCTAAAATTTAATGGATTTGCATGACGCTATTTATATTTCCGTCCGTCTTTCAGTAGGTATGAATTGAAACTGGAATTGAATTCATTGTATTTGGTTGTTGTTTTAAACAAGTTTAAAGAGTTCTGTTTACGAATCCATGGTATGAATAATTTTCAAAGGCATGCAGTGATCTATTTAGGTTCTCGTAATGATTACATTATCTTTACATTATGCCAACAACACAGGTAATCTATTCCACACAGCAGGTGAAGGTGTGTATTCATTCTACTAGAATGATGACGATTAGAGTTGTCTCGAATGTAGTATATTCTCTAGGGTTAAAAGTCTTAGGTATCAATAACACTTTATATATTTTGCCTCTTAAATAGTGACCTTATTTGTCACATTATCACTGTAGGTTATTCAAGTTTGTGATGGAATGAATGTATGAAATTCAATTTTAAATGCAATATAAATAGAAACACAAAATCATGTTTTAAAAATTTAATGTTTTCATAAATACTTAACGTCTGGTTGTACTCTAACTAAACTCATCTTCAGTTCGACCGATTGACACTGACAAATAGAATCTAGCTAGACGTTCAAGGTTCTAGAGGCAGAGGTCTAGGTTTAGAAGCTTTGATTTGAGATAAGTAAGATTAGAGATGTATCATTATAATACAGTTAGCATAAACAAGCAACATAAGCTAAATATTAATTTAAAACTTATGATTTTACAAATCCATGAAGTGAAGTATTATAGTATTTTCTACCTGTATGACTTCAAGACATGCTATGAATTCATTAGGACTTGGCTCAAGTTGCTATCTTACCTACAGCCAAGATAATTAATTATTTCTCCAGTTCCAGTTAACGATTCTACTCCTAATTATCTATGTGTCATACAGTTCTGCCCATTTATTCTTAATGATACATTAAGTTAGTTAAGACAGTTAACACTATTTTGGCGATCACTTCACAAGAAATAAATCGAATAGGCATCCGGCATCCGCAGTCTTTTCATATAATTAAAGAGTTCTGCTAAATGTTATTCAAACGAAATTGTTATATCAAAAATTAAAACAAGTTTTTACATAGATAGGATCAAACCGTATTATTATTAGCTATTTCTTAGCAGCTAGGGTAAATGGATCCCAATATCCTCAACTAAAATTCAACATGAACGGATATAATATATAATCTCGAATCGTCGGGGTTTAAAAATTGCACTACTGTTCCTCATTGATCCATTAAAGTCAATAACAGTAACATATACAATTACATTTCGCACACTATATTCAGTTAATTCATTTTTTTTAAATGAGTGAATCAGGAATCCATCAAGAATCCCACAGCGATCAAAATGGCAAAAGTACTGACAATTTAATTAAGCTAAGAAGGGAAGTTGGACTACTAGAGGGGACTGCTATTACAATTGGTTCGATAATTGGCTCAGGTATGACTAGTAGATGAAAAGTTTTTAAATAAACTATAACATTTCATATTCATATTTCATAATATAGCCGTATATTCCTATAACCTACCTCTACGGCCCTTTATTATTAGGAATATTCGTATCTCCAAAAGGAGTTATCGAAAATAGTGGATCCGTGGGGCTGTCCCTGTTGATATGGGTTTTGTGCGGATTCCAGGCAACTTTGGGCGCATTATGTTATGCAGAATTAGGAACAGGGATGCCCAGTTCCGGTGGAGACTATCATTACCTTTACGAGGCATTTGGACCTGTTCCAGCATTCATGCATCTTTGGGTTTCTATCCTCATTTCCATGTACATATATATTTTTAATTTAATTACTAATCTATGTACAAAATACCAATTGATAATGTTCTAAAATTGTACACTTTTCCCTGAATTCGGAACAGTCCAACGACAAATGCCATCTTGTCCCTAACTTTTGCACAGTATACATTCGCTTCCTTTTTTCCAACTGGATGTGTCGTCCCAAAATTTGCGGTACAGCTTATGGCAGCCTGTGCTATTTTATTTCTTACATGGATTAATTGCGTCAGTGTAAGACTTACTACGAAACTACAAAATGTGTTTATGTTCGGCAAAATTTCTGCACTACTGGTTATCATAATTACTGGGCTACTGGCTATTTTTCAAGGTTTGTATTCGTTTCCTATGAATAGAAATTATAATAAAAGATATAATAGTTAAATAAGGATAAGTGCAGGTAACATCCAGAATTACGAACATATTTGGGAAGGATCGTCTCTGGAGCCAGGTAAAATTGCGTTGGCCTTTTACTCCGGAACTTTTGCCTATTCTGGATGGAACACATTGAACTTCATGACCGAGGAACTTAAAGAACCAAACAAGCAAGTTTTGATAAGTTGAATTGACCCAAAAAAAATGATTTGCTTACAGTAATAATTACATTGGTATATTATTTTTGAAGAAATCTACCGAGATCAATTTACATTTCCCTGCCCATCGTAATAATTATTTATGTGTTGACCAACGTTGCATATTTCTCCGTACTGAGTCCTACTGACATAAAAATGTCAACTGCCATTGCTGTAGTAAGTTCAAGTATTTAAAATGGTCTTGACTGGCTGGAATAATTTTGTTGATGTTTTGTATAATTCTAGACATTTGGGGAAAGAGTTTTGGGCTTTATGAAATGGACAATTCCCATATTTGTTGCAATGTCTAGTTTTGGTGGACTGAGTGTCCATATTATGACTTCTTCAAGGTATTGAACAGGTTTTCAAATTGTTATCGAAACAAGATAATATAGTCGAATTACATTTTAAACTGATGGTATTTTTCAGAGTTTTATTCGTCGGAGCCCGGAACGGTCATTTTCCATCGATGTTGGCCCTAATACAGACATCAAAACTGTCCCCAACTACATCGCTTGTCTTTATGGTACGTTAAAAATAGATGAATAGATGATGATTATTATTTATTATGACAAGCCCATTTGATCTTGTAATTTTAGGGAATTCTGAGCCTAATCTATTTGTGCATTCCAGACGTATTCGTCCTAATCAATTTTTCTACTTTCGTATTCAGCCTAGTATGCCTTGCAGTTGTAATTGCCATGATTTATTTGAGATGGAAAAGGCCCATTCAACACCCCCATGTTAAGGTAAAGTATTAATTGATATTGAGGATTGAATATGGATTTTTTAGACTCGTAATAGATTAGATTAAGTCTATTCGATAAAATATTTTCAAATGTTCTTAAAACTGTGTTCCCCTTCAGGTTCATCTTATTTGTCCTATACTTTTTCTGGGGATCTCCATTTTCCTTACGGTGTTTCCAATACTTATACGACCTGCAGAAGTACTTACCGCTTTGGGAATATTGATAACCAGTTTACCAGTGTATGCAATCTTCATTGCACCAGCGAGTCAGCCTCGATGGCTAGTAGCTACAACAGGTAATGTCATTGACTGCCAAAATCTGTCTCGACGTGTTTTTAAATATGTTGTTGGCTTGTATAATTTCAATGAACATGATTTTCGGTTTCCATTGTAAGGTACCTTAACCGCCTCAGTACAGAAGTTGTTTCTCTCCCTTCCTGAAGACAGAGATTCACATGTGAAGACGGGAAACGAAATTGTAGATGCAAAAGTAGCTCAAGTAAATAAACAGCAATAAAAATTATTCTTATGATTTGATTCCGAGCCGCATCTTTTGGCAAGGTTAATATGGAGCGCCGAATGAATGAGGCGAGGCCGCATCAATATTGTTTGTATGAAGAAAAAAAAGGTTTTATCTGACATTCAATCAGAACTCAAATGTACAATGGCAGGTTAAGTCAGGTTTCAATTGCCATGAATTTAGTTTATTCATAAGGTTTTGACAGTTTGACGGAAAACATGCAGTCGATCAAGCAACTAGTATCTAATTTTTAATACAGCCAGAATACCGTTACCAAATAAATAATTTGAATTTGGTTCGTAAAATACGTTCAACATTAGGTCAGGGCATTTAGACGGGGTTAATGTTTATATTGACTTGTAAGCACCTTAGAAACTCCTTTGTGGCGAATTGAGCCCTGAGATTGAGGTACTGCAGGCATCTCTTGATGGTTTCGGGTTCGCGAGGTCGTTGTGGATTGACGGATGGCATTCGAATTATTTCCATTCTGTCGAGATGATAGAGATCTGCCTGAAGAGGAACCAATTTGTTTCCACTTTTTGTCATTGCTATTGAAAATATGGTCTGGTAAAAATCCGATGGGGGAAGGTTCTTTCACTGGAACTGTGGATCTGCTGCTACAATGCGATGAAGTTGACGGAGGATGACGGGCAGGACGGGCTGCTTGCCTTCCATAATCTTCCGGAGTTATTGAACTTTCCGGTTTATAAAGAGGTTCACAGTTAAAGTCTTCTGTATATTCATTTCTGGAATCTCCACTACAAGTATCGGATTCGATGTCACCATTTGGTCCAGGAGAGGTTTTCCTCAAGCTTTGTAACCATGAATGGGACAGGGCTTGTTCAATTGTAGCTCGACGCGTGACATCGGGCTCAAGTAAATGTCTACATGATATGCAAATACTGAAATATCAATATTTCAAAGGTCATTGAAATCATTGAAAATACCTTATTAGTCGCTTAGGTTGTTTTGCAACTACACCATCTGATTGCTGGGGGTATGCAAGAACACGCTCAATTTGATTCTGCAACATTTTCTGAATATTCGCTTCGTCGTACGGCTAAAAAAAATCATTGCAGTAACTCCCTTTATTCGAGTTTTAATTTACGGACGTGACGTCTATTTACCATATGGCCAGTCAACATTATGAACAGTATGCATCCAAGTGACCACATATCGTAAAGTTTCGGGTTGTACATGGTACCCTGCATAGAATTAGAAGTTTGTCAGCGTTACTTAATATCGGTATCACGTATTAATTAGCACTTGCACATTATTTATTATTAATATTACCTGAAGGATTTCCGGTGCTGCGTAAGCCGCAGATCCGCAGTAGGTATTCGAAAGAATACGTTTCCCCGTGGCATTGTCTCGGCAGTATCTAGAGAACCCAAAATCCGAGAGCTTCACTTGATCAGTTTGAGTGAGAAGAATATTTTCACATTTGAGGTCTCGATGAGCAAGGTCTAAACTGTGAAGATATTGTACAGCGGACAGAATTTGCCTAGAATACATACACGCTTATTCTACAATTACTGCTTAACTTTAAATTAATTATTTTCTTAAATCATAACAACAACACTGAATAATAAGTCTACCTGAAATAATTTTTCGACCGACACTCAGACAGACATCCCTTGCGCTTCACGAACTCCAAAAGATCTCCATTGTTGCAATAATCCATGAAAATGAAAACATTCTGATCGTACTCTATTACATCGTAAACGGTGATGATATTCTCGTGTTTCAATCGGCTCACAATTTGCAGTTCTCGAGGAAGGAACTTATTCACGAAATCTCCTGAAGCCCTCCTCTTGTTGATGATCTTAAAATACAAAATAAAACAAAACTTCGATTAGTACTGCAAAATTTTCTTTGTGTATCTTTATCAAACAAAACAGATTCAGTAATTTCATATGAATATTTCTTTCCAGAACCTTGCAGGCAATACTTGATTCGGTTTCAGTCTTATCCTCCGGATTTCGAACGAGACATAGCCGAACTTTGGAATACGACCCTTCTCCGACTATATTGGCTAACCGATATCCGTGATTGACAAAATATGTATTGATACTCGATATTCGAGTTGGGGTGTTTGACTGCGGTTGGGAAATAGAATTCAAGCCAGTCAATATCGGCATCGTAATAAAAAAAGGACCGAAAGCAATGTGTAGTCCTGAAACTACTTCTTGCTAACTACGAATCTGACAAAAAACTGTCGAGATTCTAAGTCGCGTATTGGAAATGTCTAATTGACCTGAAGCAACATTTACAAAATTAAAGCGGTACAAAACTATTTAGATGAAATCTCGAAACAAGTGCAATCCAGCAAATGCTTTAAGAAACAAATGCAGATCTGGAAAAGTAATCACATTCAAACACTGACGTACAGCATAAAATGTTGCTATAGGATCGTATCTAGCATTAAATTAAATTTTTCCTGGTAAATTATCGACATCTGTAAAAAAAAAAACACAGTTCACTTTATAAATTTGTACCCAACATGGTAGAATATACAAAATTTTAAAAAATTACCGTAAGTTGAGAGGGTATTTTTGGGTTCAGACCCAACTTGAAGTCGATGCAACAACCTAAAGTTGTTTGGAGACGATTCGCGAACTTTATTGTATACATTAAAGTTTACAAAATTCCTTTAAGTGCCTAAAACAGAACTAATTCGTTGCAACATCATGACTTTATTCACATCAGATTTGGCCAGCTTCTAAAGCTGTATTTACTAAGTATTTATGCTTGTAATAAAAATAAGAGTTCAAAATCCACATTAAGTCTGACAGAAGCAAGTGTAACCGCAAGTTAAATCTTATACAATGAAATGAAATAAATACTATTGGTCTTAACTTAACAAAAACGAAAACCGCACAGCTACGAAGGCAATGGAGTCTCTTCAACTAATGACTGTAACATTTGATCGTCTACTTCGAAGTCAATATCAGAACTAGTTATTGTATTATTCGTACTAGCATCCGCTTCTTCTACAAAGTTGTTTTCTTCGGGAGTATTTTGATTCGTTGTTCCAGAGAGAGGGGTATCATCATTACCAGATGTGGTACTGGAATCAATGTTGTTAAATCTAACATATGCCGGCGAATCGTCATTAGGGGTAGTTGATACCGGGGATGAATCAACATACCAGTCGTTAGAGTCAACAATTGGGTCACTTCCCAAACAGTACAGATTACATGGATCTTTGTAATACAATTTGAATAACGAACTAGCTTGACAACTAATATTACATGGTGCTGGAATCGGACCATAATCATTTATCGAAATATTTTGATCGTTCAAGTCGTCCCCACCTACAATTTTTCGAAGATTCCAAACTAACACTTTTCCACTTCTAAAGCAGGCGGCGAGCATATTACCACAAAATGAAAGATCTTTACAGCCATTTTTACTCGGAAGTTCTGCCATTACTTGTCCTTCGGCTATATCCCATATTCTAATTCTGTCATCTTCCCCTGGAAAATTCACTTAGTATGTTTCACATCCAGCAACAAATGTTAATTACTTAACTTTATACGTAAAGTCGTATTACCTCCTCCAGCCAGATATTTGCCAGTACTGTGAAAGGCCACGGCGGATATTCTTCCTTCTGATCCAGTCATCATTCTGACCATTGTACCATCCGCAACAGACCAAAACCTGATTGATTTATCGACTGATCCAGAAGCTACGTAGGCTTCATTGGGATGAAACTTAACACACTAGAATGAAAACAACAACAAAAAAGTCATATCTTCTTGCACTAATGAATGGTATGATTTTTAATTCAATTAATTCTTCTTACGTCAACGTCAAAATAGTGTCCTGCTAAAATTCTAACGCAGTCAATCCTTTCAGGAACCCAGACTCTAGCTGAACTGTCCATACTACCTGTGACTAAGAGTTGACCAGAGGATGTGATATCTAACGACCAGATTGGTCCTAAATGACCTCTGAAATTAAACCATTTATCAATGTTCTTCAGCTTTCATATTGATAGAAAAGTGAATGAAATTTTATGATGAATCAAGAACAAAACCATACCTGTAAACGGCTCTACATCCGATATTGGTATCATTATTTAGATCCCATGCTCGCATAAAACTATCTTGACCAACAGAAAATAACAATTTCGTTTTGGGGTGAAACCCAACTCCGTAGACGCTACCTTCATGACCATTCACAGTTTTAATGACTGGACAATACTGTGAGTCGGATTCTGATTGTTTTGTCGACAAAAGTCTCTTGGCTGACGAGGCTGAGCAAATCCTTATACCGGCAGCTCCCATTCCATATGCCACTGTTGTAGCTTCCTTGGACACCGCTCCACATACAGGGCTAAAAAAAGTCATGTTTCGACTAGGTTGTTCTAAAGAACAAGTAAAAACTTAGGAGAATTAATTATAGTTATTTGAAGTACCCACCGACCATTCGTTGTATACACTGTCATCGACGGAAGATTTGCTTTCACACTTCCCCTTAAATCATCTAAAACCTTCTGTACTTTGTTTTTCTTTAGTTTATAGTCGCCACAGTCAGAGTCGGAACCAGATTCTTCACTAGAGTCACATAAAGTTTCTACAATTTCTTGGGAACTCCGTAATGTTATCACAAAATGATTTGTAAATAAACTGATCATAACATGGTGAGTTTGTTTTAATAAAAACTGCTTCAGCTGCATAAAAGTCCAATCACTGAGCATAAATTCTTTTTCTTTATGAAAAACGTTGAGTAATATCTTGTCTTCCTAATAATAACATAGTGAACAATAATATTTCAACCAAATTTATTGTTCCAAAAGTTTTACTGAAGAACAATAAAGTATTGCTAACCTCAAATGCTTTGATATTTCGGGCTCTTGCTAGTGAGATCAATATCTGACCGTTTTCTTTGGTCTTATTCTCCTGGAGAAACCTTTTGCTAAACTCTGTCATCAACTTATGAGATATCTGTACACGACCAGAGAGAAGGGCTTGACGGACGAAGTTAATAAGCATCGGAATTAGCATTGGCTTCACTTCAGAGCTCTTAGGCTCATTGCGAGCTTTCAACTTAATATAAAACTTCCAAAACCTTTACAAGAAATTAAAAAACTGTTAATTAACACCCTGTGAACTTTAAATATTTAAGTCGGTATAAACTTCCTACTTACTTTTCTAACTCTTCAGAAATTTCTTCCACCTTGAAATTAGCTCCATTTGCAATAGTATTAACTCTAGAAAGTCTTGGATCAATCAGTTCTCCCAGAGCTTGCTTAGTCATGGTTTTGGTGACCATTATCTACAAAAATTATAATCCCATTCAAAAAAATATTTCAAATAATTCAAAAGAAGTTTACACGGTTAAAAATGAAAATTAAAAGTTCCATACCTCACGATATCCCCTACTTTTGAAATACTTGTTGATATTCTGACGAACAAAGTGGTCTACATTTTTTACTGCAACAACCTTCTTTTTGGGCTGACTGGTAGTAGCCGGAATTAAATCTGTAGCAGCATTAGACTCGTCTTCTCCCTCATATTCACCGTAGTTATCATTACAGTCATTCTCGATTTCACTTACGTCGTCATTGGAGTTATCAGACTGAGGACCGTGATTATTCTGAACCATATACTCTTCAGGTACAAACTGGAGGTCACCCATTCCAAGCCCTTCAGTAGTTAATTCTGATGATGACTTGTTCAAGTCAATGCTGACCTGATTGCTGTGATGATACTGAGTACCGTGGGGATGACTTACGACAATGTGGTGGTGGGTACTGCTGCTAACAGGGACGATGATCCCCAGGCCGTTTTCAATCCCTAGAGCCTCCGCCTCCGCAAGACTACTTTCAAAAACGGCCGTTTCTCCTTCGAACAACTCACCAAAATCTGAGGCCGAGTCGGCCAAGTTGTCATCTTCCATTTCCATTGTAAAAATTTTAATACTCAGATTACACTATGTTAAATATAAACACAGGGTTTTGCTGATAGAACCCGTTTCAGGGAAGGTAATGCGGGACACTGCTTGGATTAATAAGATTCATTTTCTATTGTCGTAATCCTTGAACTTATTATTTAAACTATGTAACTAACAATGCTAACATTGGCAACTTTGTTAGAAACAAAGTTCATGGAGTTTGGTATCTTGTGCTTTTAGAGTTTGACAGGATTTTGTTCGCGGTGGATTGAAGAGTGCCAAAGTGAGAGTTAAAAACACTCGATTACTCTACGGTAGATGACAACTGATGAGCTGTAGGCTTGGTGCGGAAATCTCTCCTTCATGCTCCATTGTTGCTGGAAATTATCATTATTGCATTGTTGTTTCCCCATTTGTTGCTATTTATGAATTCTATTCTAACAAACGAGCATGTGTCTGAATAGGGCCTATTAAAATTATAATTAAATTATAATATTTTAGATTAGTAGAAGGACGAGAAGGAATTTGTGTTAATTGACTTTGTCTGGTATCGTTTTAATTTAGTTTTAAACGAATTCTGTAAGTATAAGTTTACAAATTATTAAATTATGTGTAGTATTATAGGGTTTGCAATGTTATTAGTGGAACAATGGGATACAAATTCTTAACTGAGATATTGTCTATCGATTTATCACTATTTAAAGATGATCTCAGATCCTTTCGTTTGTAAGATTTGACGTGGATTGATGGATTCACATTACTAGACTGTTTAAAATGGATTTGTAAATTAAGCGAAAATTAACTTAACGTAATTATTAAATTAACCATTTATCTTTTAAAATTTACAGCTTAAAACAATCAGTATTATTCCTTATCATCTAGCCTAACACAAAAATGTTCTGCATAAAATCGCAGTTTAATCATTAGACTATAGTGGGTAACTTTGGACTATGCATGTATTCTGAATTTCTTAAATACAAATAATTAGTACACATCTACATTTTTTAGTGAATATGAAAAATAAAGGCCGGTTAATAATAAATAACACATTAAGCTCCCTCTCCTAGAAATTAAGCGTTTACAGTTAATTCTATACAGACACATGTATTACAGCGGATAGATAATTTTCAGCCTGTCAAGCATCACCAAATGAAAATCTCCCAATCCTCTACTTATTAGTCATAAATTACAATATTTTTCATCCCAGATTTCGCATTTCAAAAGACGGTTCCTGTGAAGTAAAACGTCAGTTAAGAACATAGAATTATATACTATACACAAATTAAGAAGGAATGTACATGAAATATGGTCTTAAAAGGTAAAACTAGAGGTGCGGTGGCTTGTACTCATACAACATAAACATAGCAGAACAAGAGCTGTGCACAATCCTTTGCTAACTATTAGTTAAGAAGCACATTACAGAGGTTAAATTTTGCTACACAATTCGCCTGTAATTACATCCTCAACGAAATTGATAACTGGAGTGGAGGAAGGATGTAATTTAGTAGGATGCAGGTAATAATAATAATGTCCATGTTTGTTATGCATGTAATGCAACGATATACATGACTCGTATAGAAGATAATGTTAAGTTACTCTTCATACTAATGGAATTCATGGAGATTGCAGGGGTGATAGGGAAGGGTTACAACAGTGATTAATTCAGCACATCCTTCCCACTTTCCTCGTAATAAGACTCAACTAGAGGCGGACTCTTCTAGGATCTCTTCAATCTGCGGGAATAATGAGAAAGGATTATTTTTCTTGAGAAAAAAACTAAACACATTTGTATTCAATTACTGATTTCTGCATTGGTCGTAAATTTAATTAAGGGGACAGCAAATAGACTACACATGGACGTGATTACCCCTTAATACGATCTAAATATTGAAGGTTACCTATGCATCCTCTGCACTCCTCTTTTGGCACAATGTCCAATTAGCTCCAATCCAATTACACTTGATTTTTATGTTCCATTTGTACGGAATGATAAGTAGATAGAATGTCGGGAGTAGTCTTTGTATATTTTGCGCTTGGATTGCATGGAAATAAATTAATTTAAATTAGCAGGAGGAAACATCTGATTTATTCCAACACATCTTTTTCATAGGGTTTGGAAAGGCGGATAAAATTTTAGTCTAATTTTGGGGTTTGGGAAGATTTTTCAGGATAATTAGCACAAAAGAGTGCCCCGGCCAATTTTTGACAACAGTTGCATTGCATGCAATTAATTACTTATAACAGTTTACGGTGATTGCCTTCACATAGTAAAAATGAATACATTAATCTTGTCTAATCAAATCCAACTGTTTCCTTCAATTGTTTTATGTGAAATTAAGACTTGGAGACATTGAATTAATTTATAGCTAATTATTCTAAGACCTTATCGTAGAATTTAAATGGTTTCAAGGCTAAATAATTGTAAACAGAATTGAGAAAAAGTTGGGGCATTGTGGCATTTTAGCCGCGCACTCAGATTTCAAGATCAATAGGTTTCAAGGTCAAATATCTCTGCGTTTTAAATGGTTTCAAGGGCAAAATATTACAACTTTGTATTTATAATTAGTAACAAGTTCTAGGTAGAGTATTCACTGGAGAAAATCTATTCCAAAATATTATTCTACAATCAGGCTTTCAGATGCATTTGATTCTTGGTTGGTTCACCAAAAATAAGCGGTTATACTCTGTACTGTATTAATGCGTACTTAATTATTCTTAATCCTACTGTTTAGATTTTAAAACTTGAATAAAATTTAATCAGGATTGATGAGTAAGTTCAAGTTGTAAAACTTTTTTAATGGATAATTTAAAACAAGAATTAGCTACAAATAATTATTTAACTCTTACGGCTATTAAACTAGATTTTATTTTCAATATTCGTTAATACTTAGCCTCCCCTCAATTGGAAATAGTACAAAAACGGAGCAGTTATTTAAATTTTTATTATCGATGATTGATTTGTTAACAGAAAGTAGTGGTAAATACTTCTCGAATCATTGTTGAACCCTCAAATCAGATCATTTCGATGACATTAGCAGAATTAAATCGAGAAATGCCTTATTAAGACATATATGAGATGGTAACTATTATCTCATGAATCATAAATGTCTATCAAGAAAATCCTAAATTCTTGAAGAAAATTGTACGGAGGATCATTTAGCATACATGAATGACAAAGCCACCATGAATTTGCCATCATTATACTTAGTTCTCCTGCTTCCATTTCTAATGTGAATACTTTATTTTTGATTGACAAGCAGAGGAGGAAAGGCAATAGTGGAATAATAATAGCAAGGTTGATTTGATTCGTGTCGAAAGTGAATGTATATAATGATGGGTAATAATAACAAACAATAGGAATATGAACGGTAAATTTACAAAGGGCACATTCACCACAAATAATATTACTTCAGCCTTAATTCAATTCGTGATTTTAAATTATTTTTATCGATGATTGAATTACCTTAAGAAAAGGCTAGGAATTTGGGATGATGAGAGTACAATAATCTCGATAATTGCATACTTATTATTTTGACAGCCTTCTTAACTCCTTCTTTATTGGTTGTATATTTACATGTTTGCCAAGCTTGGTGCAAACTAACTTTCATTAACTCCTTTTTAATCTATGATTGTGAGTTGCACTTAATTTCATGCAGACGATATAGGTTGCGGCAAATTAATTTAGCATACTTTTGCTTTACTATCAAATATGGAGAAATCAATTTGCAGGAGAGCTTTAAATAATTTAGGTGATTTGAAATATCCTGATTTCCACAAGTTTAAAACTTTAATGAAATTCATGAGTTGTGTTTAAATATAAAATTTAACCGACGTAGAGGCAAATTGTCACAAAAATTATGCGTTATCAAAACACAGTCATAATTGGTTCGTTTTAATTCACCATCTAGATATCTCAATTAAATAAAGCAATAGTTGATGATGGTCAGTACAAGGGCTTAAAGACTACATCTCTATCTACAATCCAAGTGTATATATTTATGATGAAATGTTATGCATTAAGGTTGGGTAGGTGGTTGTGGAAATGAATGTGTCAATAAAATAGTATGAAAGGGTAATTGTAATTATCCCAACACAATTCACTAGCTAAAGCTCTTCTTGAAGGAGCAAGATTTTAAATTGGGATATCGAAAAGGCCAATTTGAATAAAGATTCAGGATTCCCATCCCAAGAACGAGAGGGTATGAAGTACCTGTAGGTGAGGTATAGGAATTCATTAGTTAGACAATGAAAAGAGTTGAGGATGGAAAACTCAGCATTCCAACTGAGCAAACTGACAGGAAAAGTTGTAACTTGAAACTAGAAATGCAAACATCCCCCAAAGATTCGCAGTAATTGAGCTAATCACATCTCATCCATCATATAATGATAACGTAAATGCTCACGTATATGCAAAACAGCTCGTCCCTCCTCTTCTAAATTCTGAATCTTTTAACTTATAGCAACAACCCCATCTCCTTTCAACTCTACCAAAAGGATTCAACATCCCAAGCCTGTTTTACATTATCGAAAACATAACAAGGTTTTAATTTTTATTTATTTTGATGTGTTAAAAATATTTGAGGAATGTATATTATATTGGATAAAATATTATTGTTATTGGACGGGCTGACTTGCAGTAAATTGAGAGAGCACCCCATAATTTAATTTTTGATTAATTAACGCATCAATCAAAACTGAGGAGGAGGATTAAAATATTTTTCAAGAAAAAATGAATCATCCCCTCTCCGTCGGTTTCTAATCCAAAAAGTAATCAGCATCCGTGGGGGTCACACATATCATCTTTATGTTCGTGTTCATCCGATCGTTTAAATAATACGTGCTCAATCAGGATTCCGTTTCGTTTAGTTTGTTATTGAAACTCAGACTTAATCCCATTCTTCCATCTTTGAATTTAAAATATGATATAATCTTTCTTCTCTCAGAGCTCCAAGCAAGCGACCCTTGACTCCCTTAGTATAAACACGGGCTGAGAAAAAGTCATTAATACTAAATGGTTTCCTTGTTTTTCACTGCTGATCAAACATTAAGCCAAGTAGGAGACGTGGATAAGTAAGTGTCTTGGAGAAGCAGACGTAGATTTAGAGCAAAAGGTTTCAAATGCAAATTAATGAAGCTTTGGAAAACCAGCTCATCTCGGTCATCATCATCATTATGACGCACTCCATTGGGACCAGGAACGAGCACCAGGTGACATT
Organism: Agrenia bidenticulata; assembly: GCA_034694785.1. Lineage (NCBI taxonomy): Eukaryota > Metazoa > Arthropoda > Collembola > Entomobryomorpha > Isotomidae > Agrenia > Agrenia bidenticulata. The sequence goes on from JAQFYM010001065.1 coordinate 27,991, forward strand.
TGACCTTTTTGAATCTTTGTCCTGTCCTCAGTAGTGGTGCCCATTGCATGATCCCTTCAAGTTAGTAGCTTCTTCACGGCTTTTGTCTTGAAAAATAACCTTAGGGATCTGTCAAAGGTAAAAACACGTCGTAGTTAATGGACTTAACTTATCTACTGACAATGAGACAAATTTCACTTTTTCTTCAAACTTCAACCTCCTGCGGTTTCGTTTTTACAATTCAGAGAAACCAAACCAGGTAATAATTGAAGAAACTGTCCTTCTTCGTCTCCTTGCCTCAGTCGTACTCTCTACTTCTCATTCCTCATCATCTTTAAATTCATTAGCCTAGACTTCGAGACTGTTTAGAGACCCTATTCAACTGGATTTGTTTGTTATGATGCTATTTCTCCTAAATGAACTTCTTGATGGACATCTAGTTCATTTAGTTACGAAATCCACCCATCTTTAACTACTGGTGACTGGATAATAAATGTTTTCGGCAGCTGTTTGCTTAACAACTTGTCTAAGCCCTTAAAACAACCTTTAGATATGCCTCGTGTATTTTCCCACAGGGCATCCGTTAGGAACATCTAGTCATAATCTGGACATCATAGGTCTCATGACTTTTATGCTAATCAAGCAACTTTTTCAGCTCAGAGACAATTTGTATCAGTCTGCCTTAACATCCTGAAAAGATGTATAATGCTGTCGAATAACTTTGAATATTTTTATGTTATTAGAGCCTTATTATTCGATGAATATCTTTTATCATGATCTAGAGAGCAGTGGAGAGTTCTTTTTATTAGACTTGAAAGGTACTGTCCGAGAAACAATGGATTCGAAAAGTATTTTGAATACAAATAAAAAAACTTGTGATAATTTGGAGCAGGATTGAACACCTGAGACTTCAACGATTGTCAAGAATCATTCCACCTTACTTGCCACTTATTCCACCGTACTCGCCACTTATTGCTTTTGACAGTAAATCTTGGAGCAATAATAATTTTTCAAGAAGAATTAATTTGCATAACGGACAGAATACTACATAAGTAAAATAGGATATAGACTTGGGATAATAAATGTGGATAGCTATCTGTTTCACATCTTTGTTAGCCTTCTTGTATTATTATTAAGAGCACTAGTTAGGCTGTAATACTCGACCTGAGCCATAAGTTGCTAGATGTTTTCCATATAGTGATAACAATAATAATAATATAATTGTAATAAATATCCCGAATAAGCCAGGATGAAGAAGATGAGTAGGAGATGAGATTTGAGATCCATAAATTCTTTTAGCACGCTGAATGCTCAATAGCTTATTATTATTTCTGTCCAAAGGGGAAAGGTTGAGCCTGGGTAGTAAATCATGGCTTAACTGAAGTGTAAGAGGCCCTTAAGAGATGAATGTATTTAAAGTTTGTGTATAAAAGTGAAGAAGTGTTGGTAATCAGATGATATCAGGCTTGTTCTTAAGTAAGAAGAGATGAGTTGAGTGGTTGTATAATGCCAGAGGAATGATAAATGTGTCATAACGGCTGGAGAAGCCTCATACATAGCATTTAGATCAGTCATAGCAGAGATGATAATAATACGATGTGATGCTAATGATATTCTATCCAGGTGAGTGGAGTCAACGAAGTAAAATGTGGTGGTGGTGAACGTTCTCATAGGTAAGTCTCTAAGGTGATGTTGATGGGATTCATTATTTTGGTGATGGGGGGATCATCGAGGTGTGAATGAGTCTATTAAATGTGGACATAAGAGAATATAATATCCACAGAGTACGGGCAACTCTTTCTATACCCGAACACTATGTGACTTGAAGTGTGGATAAGTGGATACATATCCCATCGCTTGGATCCCAGCAGAGAGGAAACCGGGAGGAGTCATTCCAACGGGAATTGTGGGGTTAAAAAGGCGGAGTGTTCCTAATGGACCAACTCCGCCTGCTTGTATCAGCCTTCATAAGTCCTCCCTCAATCTTTATTATCATCTTGCCAGCTAACGAACTAATGTGAATTAACGATACGTATAATGATCAAGTCTAACAGGTAATTTGGCTAAATATTAACGCTTCTATAAAGTGTGTGTCTCAGAGAATACGAGAGCTGGGGACGGTTGTGCCTGAGCCGTAGTTTATAAAGCACCACAGCTCTGTCGAAGAATACCAACTCTTGGAAGGCAAATCTCTAATGCGATGACGCCCCAGCCCCATGAAATTTTACAAGTGGTACTCCACCAAAGGAGTTACTGCTCAGTGCTTGCTGGTTGGTTTTCAGTAACAAGTTTGAGGAGGACTGTCTTCATCCCACATCAATTCACTTGGTAGGTAGGGAAAGCATAAGTGAATCCTATGTTGTTTCTAAACCACTTCAACTTACACCCGATTGTCCATTACCCCTGAACGCTGTGGAACTTTGGTCCTTTTAGTCGTCCACGGAGCAGAATACCAAGTTGTTGTCTCCAGTGTAGGAGTAGCTACGGATCCAAGTCAGACACACGAGTATATAGAAAACCATAACACATGGGTTACAACATTGGCTCATTACAGGCCGAATAACGCACTCTTAATTGACATTAACACTCCTCGTTCCCAACACTTCCATAGAATGTGTACTTAATACCCTAACCATCTCCAGATTACTCCTACTTCTTCCCCAACTTCTGGAGAGATCACAGATCACAGAGACCACTCTCAATATAGTTGTATGCTCTTATATGGAAAATTCAACCAATAAAGTTTCACATTTGTTTTTAAATAAGTGTATTTGAGTTTCGAAACTTTGAAGTGCTCAACCACTGTGAACAATTAGTCTCAGAGAATACTCCTCAGTGTAATTGTATCAAATATGTACGTGTTCAAAAAAATAAACTCTATCCATGAAAAGCAGTGACCTGGGGCAGAATTGAAAACAGAACAAGCCGCCTGGACAGGGCAACTCGTTAATAAATATATTAATTACCCTTCTCTTGATAGAATCTCCATCAAACATCGGACTCTCTAGTCAGTCAAAATTCTTCTTGGAATATTTTAGCTGACTCATACACACCTGAAGGAAAAGGATTCTTGAGATAATTGAAATCCAGCCGGGTCTCTTTGTTGCAACCTCAAATAGTTAATTAGACGTCAATTTAAGAAAACTCTAAAATTCCCAATCACCCTGCATTCACCCTCAGCCAAGAATCTAGCATCGAGACAGCGAGTGGAAACAGACAGCGACAGAAAACATCATCATCCCAATCCTAAGGGGTCTGTGGGGAAAGTGATAATCATCTCAGAGGAGTTGAGAATCAGAAATTAAATCAAGATTGATTTGGAATGATTCAAGTTCTATGCAAGTTACCAAATTAATTACAGAGACTAATTAGTTTACAAAAGATACAATACAATCCCTCCTTGATAGTTTGGGGATACTAAATGACTTGTAGACAATAGAAGAGCACTTTATAAGTCGTCATTGAATTATGCTCACTCAGAGTAGAGGTTATTCAAACTTGAAATGCTACACTGCATCAATATGATTTCAATGACCTGTCAAAGTTAATTGAAACTTTAAGTGGATCTGTATAAGCTACCTGTGTCGAATTGATTTTGAAGGTTTGTGGTGTCCACAATAAAATTATTATGATGCCGTTGGCACCAACATCGACTGAATTGCCGGCAGCACACCGACCCAAGATAGGATTTTCAATAGACTCCATAGTCGGTGGTGGAGGGTCCAAAAGTCATCTTAATAGTCGATCTCGATCCGAAACCTTAACCCCACCCTCCCCGGAACCTTCTTCTACGGAGATTTCGGCAAAAACTGGCTCCCGGGAGAGTCTATACTTACATAATCACCTCCATCATCATCATCTTTTAAATAATAATAACAACAATAATAATAACAACCACTCGACAAGTAATAACAATCATCATCATAGGCCGACTAGCAACGGGAGTGGAAGTGCGTCACCCCCATCCCTCCCCCATCATCACCACATAAGCAGCAGTAGTAATAATAGTATCAATAATGGCAACAATCGATCCGCATCAGTCAATTCGAATAATTCTACAAGTACCACCCCACCGATTCAATCCAAGTCCCCGTTGGTGTTCCCACCGGCAAGTCATCCTTCTAATGATATTCACCACCAATCCCAAGCCAACTCAGGTCATCATGGGTTACCACACCATTTCGCCGGCTATCCTCCAGGGATGCTGAATTTCGCTGCGGCTGCCGCAGCGGCCGCCGCGGCACAATCTCATCACCATCCAGGACTGTCCTGGATGCAACCACCCCCACCGCCACATCATCACCATCCGGGAGCTTCGGCTCACCCTTTATACCCTTGGTTATTGGCCAAGCATTCGAGACTGTTTCCTCATCGTTTCGGGCCAGGTATGTATCCAAATCTATAAATAATATAAATCTATTCGGAAATAAATCAGCAGAAAACCAATTTGCCATAAATGTACCAATATAAACACATAGAACCAGTACCCCGTGGTTTAGTCGATTCTCGGCTGTAGGGCCTGTAACCTTTGATTTAAGATGAATTTGTTACCAATGAGCCATAATATATCGGGAGATCTTTATAGTTCTGTAAATGGAATTAGAAATGGTTGTTTAGGGGAGGTATTTTGTTAGTACACTAGTAAATCAAGTTTCAATAAATATCCTGCCACAAGACATGAATATTTAATATTAAAGGCAGACCGGACCGAATGCCGAGGGAAAAGTATTAGAAAAATCTGGGCTTTTATTTAACATTAACGCATGTTTCTGTTTTAGTGTCAGGGTTTATTATTCTTAATATGATAATTTTTGGGCTTAACTAGGACCGAGTGAGAAAAACTCTTGAAGGTTTATTCTGCTTGTACGTGAGGGTAAATGCTTAGTGCTTTGATGGAATGGACCATGTAGTTAATTTTCATGTAAAAAGTGGAATCATTAATTTGAGATGTTGATTATATTTCCTTCTTGAGGATTTTACTTGACGTGATTGACTATTAAGTAAAGGATAATAGGATATTAAAAGGTCATACTGTAATTATATTGTATATTGTAGTTAGATCCTAGTTAGTTGAAAAGAGTACGAGGGAAAATAACTGGTCATTGCACGAATTTCAATTAAGCATTCATTAAATCGTCATCCCTCTGGCTCGAAGAAATATTTTGGCAGATCGGCCAGACTAAATGTGATAAATTATGGGATGTGTATACATACATTTGTGTCTTGGGCTCTTGTGGGTTTATTCAGAACGATTTGCTATTACTGGCATATATGCGCTCGAGGGAAGGAATAAATCATCCATAGCTTGTTATTAATGAAATATAGTTTGATTGAAATAGAAGAATTTCTTTAGAAATTTAGGAAAATAAAATTTCTATTTATCTCCGATCTGCATTCTGCATTAACGGTAAAGTGCATAAATCATTTTAGATTCGAAAGAAACTTTTAAAGCTGAATAACCAAATCCTTTTTTTTTCATCAAGTAATACTTCATGGTTACGTTCCTATGAATAATCTGAGCTATAAAGCTGTATCATACTCAACAGTTAACACAGGTCAATCAATCCACACACTGCTTATCTTAATGAATATAAAAAGGCATGAATATGCATAAAATTATTGATAAGAAATAATCAAGAGTTATTACAGCTTGGTGAATGTCTCAGCCTAAATAAGGGAACGCGGAGTTGTGATTTGAATACTTTGGAAAATTTTTAATGAGCAATAACTCCTAAGTATCCCATAACCAATCCGTTCCAAAGCAACCAAACCGACAGACAATTAATATGGGCAACTATTTTAATTTTTATTGCTCACTAGCCTTACAATAAATAAAATTTGTTGCCAATTACTTATAATTATCATCTTATTTTAGAGGAGAACTTCCACGTGTTTTAATTCCATGGATTGAGAGGACGAGTGAATAAATCATTCCGTAATTCTTGTAATTAGAGCAGCAAACATTAGTTTAGTAAGAACATAGAATGACTGATAATAGGGACAGATTAACTTGTGAGGGCTTGCTATTATTTGATATTCATAATTTGTTTTTGCTTCTGGTTATTAAATACACACTTGCCCATCAGACTAATTTTCTTTGCACAGAAATTAAAAGGTTGAAAATCTTAGAAATTATTAATCAACACAGGGGACAAGAGAGCGTGTAGAGTCGTTAAATTAAAATGAATAAATAACGTTCAACTCAGAATACTGCAGGCAGAGCTGTGAGCAATGCAATGAAATCAGCAAGAGCCATCACACAATTCAATACATTTTCCCTCTTGATTATTAATTCATAATCCATAATTGTTTGGAAAGCGTGTGTTGTGATTATTTAGAATATTATTTAACATGCAAATTTGTTCCTTGACTCTTGTTTTATCACTGACATGTCACAGTCAATTGAAATGAAAAGGACCAAAGGAGGTAGCCTGCAATTACTCATTGTATAGTTTGCTCATATTCTTTACTTATTGATTATTGATTAGTAGTTGCATTGTGTATTCGTTATTGAGGAGGTGCTAGGTGTGAGTTGTTGATTCTTTCCTTTGTCCAATCTATGATGGCGTAATTAATAATGTTCAATATTATATTTTCCTGAGTCTCATTTTGGTCTCATTTTTACATATGGAAATAGAGAGATGATTGACTCAGTTGTTTTCTGTCCCATTATGGTCAAAGACTGAAAGTCCACGGGGATCTCGGCATGGGCTCACAGGGTCGTGACTCAATATCTCATGTACCAGTTTATGGTCTTCAAATATATTACAATAGTTATTTTAGCTACCTTGTACTTGTACAGATATTAATAACACCACCGACTTTTTACGCACCATAAGTCTCGCACATAATAATCATATAGCGTGCAATAATAGTCCTTTACATAACATAATAATAATAGTGAGTCTAGCAAGGGGATCATGGCATGAACTAGCTGGATAGACTACCCACCGATACTGGGTATCATATCGTGCTGTACATGTACTTGATAGTAATTGATCTCCTGGTCTAACAATATCAAGTATCAAGCCCTCAAACTTACAAAGATTAACCGAACTGGAAGTACATGAATACAGTCTATGGTGACCAGGGCAGGGTTTTATGCTTTAGAAGTGTTTATATGTATGCTGGTCTATACATTTTATTTGGAAGGAGGTTGTTATAACCATGAAAGCTGATTCTAATGAGGGAAGGTTGCGCAGTGGGACTTGGATTAATTTTATTATTTTTTTGATTAAAGGACCAGACCTACCCGGGTTTTTACTACAGCCATTTCGGAAACCGAAAAGAATTCGGACTGCATTCAGCCCTTCTCAGCTACTCAAATTAGGTAAATAAACTTATTCTCACAAACTTCAATAGCACGAGCTATTACATTCTCCAGCAGAAGTAAATGACTCTTTAGCGGTTAAAGCAGTGGCGATTCAATGCTTAAAATTACAATTCTGATAATTTAACATTTGAACCATAGAACACGCATTCGAGAGGAATCACTATGTAGTGGGGGCTGAGCGGAAGCAACTTGCCAATACTCTCTCACTTACTGAAACTCAAGTAAGTCAGTTTTAATATATTCTTAATAAATTTCCTGGATTTTTATACAGAAATCCGAAATCTTGACATCTTCATTTTTTGCCATTATGAGGAGCTGTAGGGCAAATTGCTTTATAGCATGCCATGCCAGGGCCACATGGTATTCAATATGATAATATTGTTTTCTAAATTCCATTGTTGTTACTGTTTTAAAACCTTCGTGAAATCAAAGTGTGATGAGGTAGATGCTAATCTTGTGAAATAATCGTTTCCTCAGGTAAAGGTTTGGTTCCAGAACAGAAGGACAAAACACAAGAGACTGGAAACGCCTTCTCAGCTGGGAAGTGAAGTGGGAACCGCTCAGCCCCCTGGGAAGGGAAGTGGAAACGGTCACTCAGACGGTCATCCTAATTCCTCAGGGTCAATGTCAACCTCAGCCATTTCTGCTGACTCTTCCACTCGTAACTATGTGGATGGGTGCAGTAGTGACGACGAGGAGATCTTGATGGATGAGGACTACTCAGATGACGAAGAACTTCCTCCTCACCTCCGACACAAGTCGTAAAGTTTCCTAAATATCTGTAGCTCACAGGTCATAGTTTACTATATACTCATCCTACTTATAGAAACTGGAACGGGACATTCTCCCTTTCATCCCAAAAGTATTATTCTGTGTTTAAGTAATTAAGCCTAAGAAGTACCATTTCTAGGTCGTAGGTTTAGATGTAAGTATTTATAGACTTAGAATTTAGTAAATTAAGGACGTATAAGAAACAGTGTAAAAATGTATGGTTCATATATTCTATAAATATATTTATCTTAGGCGATCACCCTGAAAACCTGATTGCTCTAAACAGTCGTGTAAAAATCATCAGAATTTACCCGGAGGAATTAAATGTGTATCGTAATTAATTTGGACATGTTAAGGGAATAAATTTGACTCTGGACGATCTAGAGGCCCACCCACAAGTTTACAATCTCACTCAGTTCCCACACTTCGCTATCCCTTGAAAACAAATAATATATTCATTATCTCTTCCTTAATTCCGTATAATTTATTTTATTTAATCCTTAAACGATTGTTTCTCTTTCTCACTTGTACAACTCATTATCAACACGAAGGTAACGTGAGAGGATTGGGGATTGTGATAACTCCAATATATCATCCCATTTACACAAACTACTCATGAATCAAGGAAAACTCCTTAGCTAATGTTAAATTATTACCCAATTTCAAAATAATTAGCTGACATTCCCATTTAAACAAAATACTAACGAGCAGTTGTAATTAACTTTGCACACACGGATTTTTATGAATTTCTTAAGAAATAGTGATGCTAATTATTATCCATATCTGCATCTTTTGATCTTAGAATTTTTCGAAAATTTATTTATTGATCATTTTGAATTGGTTAAAAAATATTAGCTCCTTTTTGTGCCAAAAGCTTGACCCCAACAGGCCTCCTTTTGTAAAAAAAAAAAATGGAAAAGAGAGAATTACTTAGCGATTCGTGAGGATGATGAAGGGTAGAGAAATGGCTAGGAAAGTAAAAGGGGTATTCAACCCCGCCCAAATGGGTTACGTGCGTGTGTGTTAGAGTTAATCATTAGCAAACAAACCTTGGTAGGGGATAGAAATTGGATGATAAAATCTGATTAGACGTAATTCCCTGTGTATACAACTACACACAAGCTCAACTACATTTCTCTCCCTTATAAATCCACCAGAGCTCAAGACTCGAGCTTCCAAGGATGAAGGGGTCCCTATAAATAACAATTGACGATACGCATTGCAATAACAATTAATTCAAAATCTAACATTGTCCCTTATTATTGATTCCCTATTAAAATAAGGATATCAAGTCCTAGGAATTTTAAAAAGGTTCTAGTACACCTTCCAACAAGAATTTTTTTGAATGAGTGACTTGATGGTTTAAAGCAATTACTCTCAGATTGAGAATTGCATCCAACGGTCGGTCGGTATTTCTTCATTCTTGATATTGTACCATAAGTACAAATTGGTTTAAAAGAATTTTAAAATGTAGTATTTGTTGTTGCTGGGGTGTGGTGATTATAAATGGTTTCGGGGTGTTGGTGTAAGTTCTTACATTAGATAGAGTCAAATTCGAATTCCCTGAATATTTTGCAATACATACAGCATCGTCCTCATTTTTGATCTCCAGATCCTTTGATTCCAAGGGTAAATACAAATCAGGTGGATAGGCGTAGTCCAAATTCTGAACTTGAGTTCCTAACGGCGAGGTTGGGGATTCTTAATTTTGTCTCTCGAAAAAATTAGGATCAATATGTGAATAGGAAATGCAATTTAGGGAAATACTATCTTATAGACTTATTCATGGGATCTTCATATTGTGCCAAATCTATTTGTAAGTCCATAATCCAAATCTATGATGTTGACATATGAGATTAATGAGATAAGCTATCCATGACATATGATCCGCACGATACCCCCTTGAGTCTTGATTAATTACTTACAATTACATCGCCCACTATTAATCACTTATAGTGAGTATCACTCATAGCGTCACTTAAATCTAAGGACATATTGTGCCAAAGTGTTTTATTTAATTGAAATTTGATTTGAATTAAAACTGTAAGCCCCTCAAGCGCACTTTGAAAACTTGAAATCCATGTCAATAACTGTGAGCAATTAAATTACTTGTAAAGAAACTGAAGGCGTAATTATGTTGTTTATATATACTGTGCATAAATATTATTCTCATGCTGTTTAGTACTGTATATTACGTTGGATATTGTACTTCGTATTATATAATTGTACAATTAATGTACTGTACATGTACTACTCTTCACGAACTGAAACCTAATAGCCAATTTCAGTAGTACAGAAACTTGGCTGTATTTCAAATGAACCGTGGAGAATTTGAGAGATCTAATTCAGAGAGATTCATTAAAACAACATTTTCATTACAAAGAGACGGAAATTTGAGATTGTGTCCAATTTGAATTATTTATTCGGTCATTATTAATTTATTTATGTACTGACCAGGAGAGTGGTCACAGTTCCCAGTGACTGGTTCAACACAGACTGGATGGCATTTTGGCATAATACTCAGCAACTTAATTGAATCGGCAATTTAATAGTTGACATTTTTTAACAATTCCACATTCTCAAGCCCTGGGGATTGCATGCACCGAGTACATTAGAGATGTACGTACATAAACATACATAAGGTTTTGGTCAATAGTCCCAATCCCACGACGGACTATACGGACACAGGGACACATCCCCATATTACGGCCCACTGTTGGAGGAACAAGATTCCCGGAATATTTGACCCACCTGTGGATAAATGGTAACACAAGAGTGGATATATGAACAGGAGAACAGCAGTGTTCGAAGAATCAGTTAGATTTCAAAACACATTGGATTCGACAAGTCTAGTTCAACCAGGGCTGAGTCAAAATTCAAACCAAACCAGATTCCTTAGGAGATGTTTCCAGAAGATAAACAATTTTCTCCAAGGGCCAATCCTCACGTAAACGTCATTCCGAACATTGAAACTCGGACCAAAAACCCATGAGCAACCCACGGGTTTCTTCACCAAAAAGTATTAGGAGGAAATATTACGAGGGCTAAATGGTTGAAAGGAATCCAGCAGGGTAATAATGTCACTCTGGGTGAAACAAATATGGAATTTGGAATGTTCACATGGGCCCTTACCCTCCTTCCTAAACGGTGTTAATGGCTCTCCTCTTCAAAGAATTACTTATAAGTTTATAACTAGTAATCTCCACCTCTGCACATTTAAACATTTAATTTCCATAAAGTGTTGGAGCAAGTGTTAGTATTTATGTTTTATGATCTCCACCAGGCTCAAGTACTGCTTTCTTCTTCTCCCTATACAATCTAATCTACGAGGCCTTAAAATCTTGTGTGGATTCTGGGTAATAATAACCATGATAGTAATAAATTATAATTTATTAATGTGCCTTACATCTAGTGAGGTGTTAGATGATGGATTTTTTTTACTTACAGGCTATAGAAGTTAGACTAATGGCTCTCCTGTTTATGTAGACGAAGGTAGGTTGTGAAAGGAGAGATATGTTATTAATGAGTTTGAAAGACAAAGAGGAATTAATACAATTTTGTAACCGAGTTCTCCTAAGTAGAGTCATAAATAGTGGTGGTAGGTTGTAGGTGTTACTAAATGTGGTATATTTTTTCTTACACTTCTCAGTCGAGTTTATCATTAAAGGCCTCCTTAGTCTAGGGGTGAGGGAAGAAGGGTCAGAGGTCGAGAGAAAGATTCAACACTTTTTTGTTCTCATAAGTTTAAATTGTGGTTGATGTCAAAAGGAAGATAATAAGGTGGGCGAGTGTTTTACTAAGGAGACTGGAAGAGTGGTGAATAATATTTCAAGAAATTCATTTCATTTAAACTCCTCACACTGTTACATACTTCATACTTATTCTCACCCGAACACACGAGGACGGAGAGGCAAGCTGGAGAACAGTTAGCTCATAAAATAGGATACAAAATTTACTCTTTTGAGCCAACCACAAGAGCCTTGTCATAAGACGTAAGAAATTGACTCGAGTTTTACTTCTTGTAGTTTACACGAATGCGAAGGGCCCCTAAACTCAACTGTAATTTATTAACTTCGGAATCCCAAACTTTTTATGTCGTAGGAGTCAGAAGGTTACCGCAGGGATTTATGGATCCGAATCCGCAAAGATAAAAATACCAACCATACCCAAATTTAGATAATGTGAAACTCCTTGGTGATTTTTTTTTAGTCTATAGTGGTCAGTTTTGATTTGACTGTAATAGGAAGGGGTAGGATACGATAGAAAATAAGAGACTACGACAGGTAGGAGAAAAAGCATCGGGATTTTAGTTTTTTCAGATTTTTTTTATCCAAAACCTCATTCCAATATGTAAAGTAATATATTTTCCACCGAAAGAAGCAGCCCTTTTACTGACTTACCTTATTCTTCTCATTCCCAATAATCTTTTCAATTTCCATTTACGATTGTGTGTTTATCTCCTTCGGGTAGTTCCTTCTGGTTCTATATACGTCTTTCGTCTTATGTATATACTAAACTTATGTATTTCTCGTTCTATCTCCAGCCAATCCAATATCCAATCTGGCAAGTCTAGTGAGTCCTGGCAATTTATTCCAAGTTTTTTTTGTTTCCATTCCGGTAGGCTCGGGTGCGAATTTTATGGCTTTGTTCATAATGCTAGGTGAAGTCGGCTCCTATTTTACCTCCAGGATCCAATGGGATCCTCACTCTCTCACGGTACGATTCTGATTGCATTTTTCAGCTTTCCCTTTTTAAATCTTGTCAGCCAATTTAGAACTAGGGATTGGATGTTGGTGGCCGTTGAGAAATGTATCTGTGCAGGGGCTAGAGAAATAACTTCTGTCACAGGTTTTCAAAAATATACACTTCATCATCCTATATAGGTGGTACTTTTTAGCCCGACTCCAAGGGCTTATAGGATCATGTCAGTGTCCGTCTGTCTGTCCGTCATCACGATAACTCTCTT
>JAQFYM010001066.1:0-40981 GCA_034694785.1 Agrenia bidenticulata
ACCACTTATAAAATGGATCTGTATCTCATGATAATAAGGTCTGAATGAATAAATATACAATACAATACAATACAATAACAGGTCAAAATATCAAAAGAATATCAATCAATGCCTCTTCAATGCCGTGTCATGTCCGCTCTACTTTGGCCAACAAATTAATTCAATATTGAAAAGCCGCTGATTAGGATTATTTTTTCGATCCAAACAAATACCGACAGTTTAGCTATTATTTCGTATTTGCTCAAGTCATTGTTCCAGCTCATGTTTCATACAAACCTGGATCAATGGGCTTGGTCTTAGGATTTTAATAGGATGGTAATTTTTGACACGGCCTGCGCTCACCTTGTCAACCTTTAGACACTTTGCAAGTGAGCAGCTCAATGTGTTATCATAAATTAGCTTTTATTGTTTATTAATGACGTAATATCAAAGTGGGTTTTAATCATTCTAGTCCAGCGATCTGGTCCTTCTATTTTTACTATGTTCTAATGAGGATAATAAATTTTTTATTAAATTGAGACCTTTCAATCTTGGAGAGCCATTCATTATTATGCACTGTGATTTGTGACATTAACTCTAAAGGATTGTCTCTTGTATTTTTAGCTGAAAGAAGCACAAACAAGAACAACATATGAAAAATACTATTTAATCGAATGTGACACATCAGTTGGATATCATTAAGAAAAACACCAGTCCACACAATAACGAACGAAATGGCTCGGTTTCATGAAAGGTAAGAGATTGTCCTTGAAATTCTATTGCTGATTATATATCTTCATCTATTAGTAAATCATAGCAAGTGAAAATGGAGAGAATATTACTACGATAATAATTGGTCATAGTAAACCCGAATAATAGTACACATAATTGATAGCTTACGTTTGACCTGTAACTTCTAAAAGTCTTGAAACCCTTCTAATTAATTTTGTGACCAAGACTAAATGTAAATTTGAAGTGTATATTGTCCTAGACTAATCTTGACTGTTTATTCCCCCCAGTCAATGGTGATAAGGTCCTTATTCCTTGTCAAGAAGGACCCGTGACCGTCCATTGCAGTACAACAAAGTAATTTCATAAAGAGTTAATTAAGCATGAAAATTTTTCGTTGTGCCAAAATCATGAACCCAATTGGCAACAAAAATTACATCTTGATTTTTACTAAGCAGTTTCTGATATTTATTCTACCAGCTGTGGTTCATACACATTAAGAAATTATAATGTCAAACATTATGCGCGGAAGAGATAAGAAATATTCTTTTGTTTCATGATTAAAGAGATATATTTAAAGTTTGAAAATTTCCTGATGAATCTGGAAGGATGTATTTGCACGAGTATTACAATTCGACAGAGTTACTCTAAAATCATAAAGCCGGTTGTCATCTCCAAGATATCACTCGTTCTATCCAAACAGATGGTGGAAGGTTAATGTCAATGAACACATTTATGAATATCAATGAATGAACATGTATGAAATTCATTCCCTTCCTTTAATGGACAATTTTTTTTATTGATTATTTCCTAGAATCAATTCCCAGTATAAACAAATTCTACATTGGTTAATTTAGTTATTAATGTAATACCGACCTCGGCCTAACTGTTCATTGCTAATCATTGTAGAGCCGACTAGTATTTGCACCAAAATCAATACTAATTTATTTTACTTTAATCCATCTCTAATTACTTTAATGTAATTCAAATAATACCACTGGACATACATAGAAACTCCCATTTTATTTTAAACATTCATACATATTTATATTGGACTTCTAATTTCCATATTCACGACTGAACCCTCTTGGCTTGGTGTTTGTATACAGTTGTGAATTGTGCATCCTTGTGCTAGGAATTCAGTTGGTCATAAATCCTAGGGGAACAAGGTTATTCTTCCCGAGCTCAATCCGTTCATGAGCCGAAGCAGATGACGAAACACAATTGACTCCCAGAGGATTGTACAAATTTCCCTACTAGCAATATCAATAAAGTTACGTGTGTTCGGAATAACACCCTTCAATAAATTACCTTTTAGACCGAATGGAAGATGTTGAAATCGATGGTAATCAAATTGGTAGTGAATATTTATTTATTTATAAAATAATTGATTTAAACTGGACTAACTTACCTTGTAGACGTAAAACTCGGAGGAGTAGAAGAGACTGAAGGAAAAGACAAGAAGGCCAACAATGTCATTACCAATGAATCTCAATTAAATGGTTTCGGAGACTACTCTAGAAAGCCGATACCGACCTCGACTTACGTGGACCCTTTGTCAGTGCCTTCTATGCCTTTGGTTGTGGGACCGACTTGTAGTACACATCCTCATACGTCCAGTAACTACTGTTGCTTTTGTTGCTGGAATGGTTGTCCTGGTTCCGGCAATGATGGCATTCTAAATAGTACAACGGAATCCGACTCTTGCTGTGATAACTGCTGCCCCTCAGATTGCTGTGAAGGGGATGGTTGCGGAGATTGTGACTGTGCCGCTGTGGACTGCGGAAGTTGCGACTGTGTGAGCTGTGACTGTTGACGATCTGATGAGATATATGTAGGGATGATTCGCAAACTAGAGACATGTACATCTACATGATAGATGCGGACTTTTAATAATTAGAATTGCAGTTTTTTAAAGGAGCTTAAATATAGTACTTATTTCTATAAGTTAATCCCACCGGGTTGATCAAATACTTGGTCAACCTCAATAAATAAATAAATGATGGGTGTTTGGTTACTGAGATGCCATGAAAATAAGAAGTAGCTATAAAAAAACTGTCGAAATAAAATTAATCTTGGTGTACAAATACAATATCAAGAGGTATTGACTGGCTTGAAAAGGCTTGGTACATTTAAAAAAACGTTATACCAAAATGGTGAGCTATATTTTTATTTCTCTTTCTTAAGCAATGACTTCCAGCTTTCGGTTTTGAAAGCTGTATCTATTCTTAAAATCTTACTATATTGTGAGTGCGTGCAAATATTAACCTGGGATCATAAAATATACCGACATTAAGATTCCAATTTTAAAAGGTTCAGTCTATAAAATTCGAATAGCTCGAACATGTCCAGTTATATGTTTTTTGGTTCAAATATGAAGTATTCAAGATAAATATGAAATATTCAAGTACATCTCACAATACTCACAAATGAAGTGCGTCAATGAAACAAGTGTTTTGGTTCATTGACAGTATTCCCCGACCATCAATTGAAGCTCTGGTACATGCATTTATGTATATTTTAATAATAACCCTCGTATTTTTCCAGAGAACCATAAATAGTTTTGGAGTGTTAAAATACTGTTAATGTTTTTGGGTCTATGAAATTGATCTGAATCCTTCTGAGTTTAAGTTAAGTGATGAGGAGGGTTGACTTTGGAGGAGTCCTTAGATAATTTCGAAATGCCTTCCATTATATTATGAAAGCGGGACGAAATGATAATATTGGTCCTCCTCTCTCCGGACTCAAACTCTACAGCTACAATTATATAGCACACCCGAGGCTACTAATTAACAAAATTACAGCCAGTCTGATATTACCTGAATAATTTACTCAATCCGAAGATTGACAGGGAAACGGAATGGGATATTGAATTAAACTCTACCAAAAGTACTCGTATCGTTTATGGATTAGAAATTCCTTCCACTATTGGTCAATCTATGCAAATATTGTACAGTTTTAAATATACGAAATAACTTTCCAAATACAAGCTATTCCCGTTAGTAATCATTTCTATGATGTGACGTCACCATTGGTTTGAGAACATTCATTAATTAAAGTTATGAAGAAATGGGGACTCGGCTTCCGCAGTCAACTCACCACTACAAAATATTTTGCCTCAGTTCACCGGACTTTTATTGCCCTGGCACATTTCAGTCTCATTTCAGAAACTATTCGATGATAACCGGACTAATATTCCCCAAATTGATTTCCGTATTTAAAGCCGTGGCCAAGGTAGGATTGATTCCTTACCAATGGGATGAGGCTCACCGACAGTTTCGACACGCATCCTTTGCTATGTACTGGATCTGGCAGTTGTGGTACTTTCTAAGTTTGGCTCATTTAATCTTTATCATATGGACATTGGTCAGCTTTGCCATGCACCCGGAGGCTTTCAATCTTCCTATTATCGAAAAGGTCATCTTCATCTACTGGCTGGTAGTTTTTGGAACGGTCCAATCCTTCAACTTGGTCAGCTCTCCAGTCAATCTCAACAATCGGCTTGTTCTTGCCAACAGTCTCATTTCGTTTGAAACCCAAATTAAAGGTATCGGGTACGGATAAGTAGTTATTATCTATATCTCTTTAATTACTATAGAGGACTTGATTTTAATTTTCAGATCAGATAACGAAACCTCTTGGTATATCAATTGATGACAAAGGAACAGTATTCCTTGTGCTCTACACTGCTTGCCTTTTAATCTTTCCAATATTTCTCCCCTTGCTTGTGTGGATCCATCCGTGTGGACCCCAGTTTCTGGGAACCATTTGGGTTGAGCTCACCTGCAATAATTACAGTAGCATTGACTTGGATTCCCTTGGGAAAGTATCCCTCTCTTATTTCATGGAACTAGCTGTAACGGCAGGGACGTTTGGGATAACGATTGGTTGCATAACTTTAGAAATATTGGGCCCTATTTGCCTCAACAACTACCTCAGATTCATCAGGTTGGAAGCTTGAAATAATTTTCACCCGGTTTTTTAATAATCGTTACTTTATACCTTGGTAGAAAACTTGGAAATGTTCCAGTAAACCTCTGGAGAGTGAATCAGTACCAAGTGCTCGTGTACCGACAAGTCCAGATTTTGGAAACGATTCATAATTTATGTTTCAGAACTACAGTCCTCCCTTCGTGTGAACTCCTGGGGTCTATTCTTGCTATTGTCAACCTGTACGCAACTGTTTTTCTCTTGGACAAGATCCCCACGTGGGCATATTTCGTCTTTCCTCTCAGCTACATTGCGACACAAATCGCTATTGGGATTATTCTGTACCCAGCCAGTGAAACGGTCCCGGTTTCCAAGACCGTTCTAAGATCCATTTATAATATGAGAACTCGGTTCAACAAAAGGAGAATGGCCATGCTCCTCTACTCTTGTCCACCGATTAGGATAAGAACTGGAAATTTCCATGTCGTTAGCAAGGATAGATTTGCTATCATTCTGAGGTTCATTTTGCAAAGGACCTTCTTTTTGGTTGTCTACTTTAGAAGTAATTAGAAGATATGGAAGGAAGTGGGGCCTTTTGGTCCGATGGGGTCAGACTTGGGTATTTCTTGGGCATTTCAAAATGATGATGTCAAAATAAGTTTTGGGATTCTGTGGAAATTTCCAATGCGTTTCCATGCGTGATGTAACTAAAAGCTATAATATTTTATTGATGTTTTTTAACACCACCACCACATGTTTTTTAGTGATTCTGAAATTGTTTCCTTGCATAATCAAACTAAAGCCACAGATTTGCTACGGTTTTCTATCTTATCTAAGCTGACTTATCTACTCGGTAGTTTTATTGACGGACGACAGAGTCGGATTGTGTCAGATCGAAGCATGAGTGCCAAGTTCATGAACACCTCATAAATGCACCAACCAACCTTGCGGAAATATTTTTCAGCCTGCCCTGTCCGACAGGGTGTCGGCAAGAACACTTTGACTCTAAACAATAGTCCATATTTAAATCTTAGAATCCACGTAATAAGTTGCGCTTTGATGTAAAAATTAGTTGTTTTAATCAATCCAAAGTTAGAGTCGCATTTTCTGGGAGCAATAAAAATAATTTTTACCGGCTAGTTGTTAAAATGTGCAAGTTCATAAAGCTTGTGCCAGGTTAACTTAAGTAATAAAAGAACGTGAGGAAAAAATGGATAAAAATTGACGGGTTATTGAAACAAAATCCTTGAGAAACTGGTCCGCAATAGATTTTATCGATTCCATGTAAGCAACCCCAACTCCCTCTCCGCCTACTCTCACGTTGACCCTACCTATCCACCGATGTCTGCAAATTTTTTTCCCCTGTCAATTCTTTTTCGGTGGACACCTTGTATCATATCTAACAAATTATATGTTGAGGAAAGTTGTAATTGACAAATTAATCCCTTTCGTACGCAAGAGGAGTCAAGCGTGCATACAGATGAGATTCGGTTGCGACAAATGCTAATTTTGAATGACGATGATGATGCGCAAACCTGTAACTCTGCACATATTGCGAGGCATAAAAATACTCTCTAATTAAAATTCATCCCATCAAAAGTTCACTACAGATTTCAAGATCTTCTACGAAATTCAATCTCATTCTTGGTGACACTGCTAAAAGTGTCCAAGCTGGTTTATGATCCCTAACTAGTACCTTTATCTCTTGCTCTAAAAGTTAAAGGCTCGGATTCCTTATTCTCACCTGTCCCTATTGTATAAGCTATGAAAAACAACTTTGGGATAAAAATATAGAAATCCGGTACGAACCGGTAGCAGCTCCTTCAATGCGGCTTTGATGATGCTTCTAAACCATATGCACATCATCCATCTCTACCTCACTCATCTGCATATAGCTTCCTAATAAAGACAATCACAAGGGCTTCCCGACCTTTCCCATCTTTCAACCTAACCTCACCGACTGTGGTATTATATTGCTTTAAAAAAATTCAACAATATAGTCACAAAACACCTTTGCCTCTATAATTGACAATTACTGAGGGTACCTGTTTGTTTTATATTATTCAGCATCACCGTCTTAGCTGAGAGTATCAATCACCTTTTCCCCAGTGTAAAAAAAAGTCTGGAGGATGCTCGTACCCCTTGTTTATGGTAATGGAATATGGTTTCCATGCTCAAAATCCTTTTGCATTTACAAAATTTAGCCGGAGGGAGTGTTTGTAGTATTAAATAACTAACTCCTTATCATCATGAGCAGTTCATCAGTACTTGATTCATATGGTTCATACCCCTGCTTTATCAACCACTTTTTGGGGGATATTTAGCTCAGGCTCATCCGACTAATTCGTTTAGTTAACTCTTCCCTGTCCTCGTAATTAAGCTTGCTCCTCTCCAACTCGTTCCTCCTTCATAGAAACTCTCATCTCTGTAAAGTCGAAAAGTCAAACTACAGTTAGATCCCAAGTGCTCATGGAAACATTGTTCTGAATTCTGAGCTTTCCCCCATTGTCTATATAAAAAACCTGTTTCGGTTTCAAAAATACCCTACAGGGTTCTCCTAGGGATTTCTGAAATTTATAAAATATCCGCCGTGTATTTTGTGATCTTATAGACCACCTGGGTCAAGTGTTCCTTCTGACTCAGGCTCTGAAGACGACGAGGGAGAAGAACACGAGCAAATTCGACTCGTCCAAACTCCCGACCACATCATTTGCCCTAACATGGACAATTTTATTAATGTCACTGATGAGCCAGCCTACCGAACACCCAGCACTAGTTCTTACACATCTTCCATAGCTTCCAAAGTTCCTAGCCACTTGGGGATTGGTCAAACGGGGTCTGTGAAACTGACCCCTTCAAATAGTGTCATTCGAAGAAACCTTTACAGCAATTGTATTTTGCATTCTTCCCCAGAATCTCCACAAGGTAAGCCGCAGTTATCTTCATTTTATGACCAATTATAACTTTTCCATTCAAAGTGGAATGAAAATATTCCATGACACAAACAAATTCCACCATGCGTTTTCAAGTGCTGAATTATCGTTATCAATTTCCATGGACTAGGTCTGGAGTTTAAAATCCCCGTGTGTCAGACAGTCCACGAGCCCAACCCTAGAATTGGTCAAATTGAAAATAGAGCTACCCAAACCTCGTTCTCAAGTGTTTACGCGGATTTAGTTAGTTAACTGATTGTTTAATGACATCAAGCGTAAACACTGAATAAACAATGTGATGTCTCTTGAGTATTTTCAGACCAAGCACAATAGAATGGAATAGAATTGATTGACTCATTACTTTTGCTATCTGTTTTTTTTTCGAAAACAAAATGTGGGCATGTATTGTTATTGTGACTTGACAGGTCGGGAAGCCGGTGGTTTGTCGAAGGTGTCCAGGAAGTGCAACTGCTCCCCGGTGCAATGGCTCATATCAATATTCCCGATTCTTTACTGGCTCCCGAAGTACAACTGGAGGCGAGACCTGACGTTCGACTTGGTGGCTGGAGGAACTATTTGCGTTATGCACATACCTCAAGGTTTCTTTACTTGCTTAATCACAATTAATTCAGTTTTAGAACATGACTCTGCTTGTCTTATTATTATATTAAATGGAGATTATCCATGTCACAATTAGCCTTTCCACCACTTTGGACTGTTTACTAAAAATATTGATTGCCAGAGCAAGAGATTTAATTTGTCAAGAATCAACAATTATGAGACATAATCAGTATATCCGTAAATAAGAATAGCACATCCTCATGCACACATTTATGAATGCAAGAAGGGAGTCATTAATTCCTGAATCTGCTCGGATTTATTTGATGTGACACTACTGACACTTGATATCATCTGGTTATTACTAGATTTTTGTTTTTTTATTTAAATTAAATTGAACCCTGAAGCGATGATTATGACTTGGAGAGTTTGAGAGAGATGTCATGTTTTATTTATAGAAAGACTCGCCGAGCTTATCGCATTATTTATTTATATCTTTATAAATATTCTTTTGATGGTAGGAATGGCGTACGCGCTACTGGGTAACCTTCAGCCTGTTGTTGGAATCTACATGGCTTTTTTCCCTGTCATCGTTTACACAATTATGGGAACTTCCAGACATATCTCAATGGGTAAGAAATATATTTCGTTTCATTCAAAATCCAAATCCAATCCCATTTATGTACGCATCCAAACTCCTCTACGCATTCAATATCCATGTTTACAAAATTATAAATCGGATACGGTGTGCACTTATTTTAAATGCTTGTTGGGATGATGACGCGTAGGTACGTTTGCTGTCATTTGCCTAATGACTGGTAAAGTTGCGACGGAAAGATTGGCCTCTTATTCCACACTGACTAATTCTACGTCTGACTACGAGGATAGTACAGCCGAACTTATGACCTCACCGTACACTGTTGAAGAAATTGCGACAGTTGTCAGCTTTGCTGTTGGAATATGGCAAGTGAGTGTCTCATTAATTCATAACTCTATAGACACTGGAATCTCCTTTAAATTTCCGAATCATTTTGCAAACAGGTTATCATGGGGGTTTTAAAGCTAGGCTCTCTTAGCGTTCTTCTGTCCACAGACCTTGTGAGTGGATTTACGACTGGGGCAGCGGTCCATGTCCTAACATCTCAGGTCAAAAATTTATTCGGCCTCACGATACCGAGACGAACTGGACTGTTTAAAATACCTTTAGTGAGTAAATCTCGATAGAATGATCTCGTTAGTGATGGAAATGATGATTTTTAATGCTTTTGTGTTCAAATGTTTATTTCAGTCCTTCTACGACATAGCCATTAATTTGAAAGAATCGAACGTGACAGCAGTCATCATCTCCGTTGTGACAATAACGGTTCTCGTGATTTACGCTGAGATTGTCAAGGTACTACAGAGGCTTATTATTATTTACCTCAACAGGAGCTTGTGCTCCACAGAATTGTGAAAAAGCTGTAGACAGGCTCTTAGAATATATTATGACATTTTCTCTTCCAGCCAATAATAGCGAGAAAAATTCCACTACCTATCCCCGTCGAGCTTGTGACAATCGTAATTGGTACTCTAGTCTCGAAGTACTGGATCACGTTTGAGAAATATGGAATCCCTATTGTTAGCCATATTCCAACAGGGTACATGACAAGCATGATTCTTATACATAAATGAATGGTAGGAACTTTTCTCCAGAGACGAATACAATAATAAATTGTTTGTAATGAAATTTTACAGACTGCCAACACCTTCTGTGCCACCAATGGCAATCCTTCCCGACGTTATGATAGACGGGCTGATCATCGCCATCGTTGCTTACACTATATCCATCTCAATGGCCAAAATCTTCGCCACAAAGCATGAGTACAAAGTTAGGCCGAATCAGGAACTCATTGCTAATGTAAGATGTAGTGGAAGAAACTACATGCAACTCAAGCATATTACTCAGGCATTAATAAGACTCCTGAAAACGGTTTTTGTGACATTGCAGGGTGCAAGTAATTTCATTGGAAGTTTCTTCTGCTGTGCTCCAATCGCAGCGTCCCTTTCCAGAAGTTTGATCCAGGAACAAGTCGGTGGGAAGACACAGCTTGCGGGCTTGTTCTCCTGCTTCCTTCTGGTCTTTGTATTGCTATGGATTGGCCCATTTTTTGAAACTCTCCCACATGTACATTCAAACATTTCAAACTCAACATTTTAATTTTTTTGAAGGGAAATTTTGATGCTAATGAAACCTTATTGTCCAGTGCGTATTGTCCTCCATGATCGTGGTGGCCCTGAAAGGAATGTTTATGCAAGTTCAAGACCTCCCGAAGGCTTGGAAAGTCTCTAGATTGAATGCGATCGTGTGGATCGTTTCTTTTGTGTCTACCGTTCTTCTAGATATTGAGTATGGACTTGGGATTGGAATGATATTTTCTATCTTCAACCTAATTTGGAAATCTAATAGACCTTACATAAGCTTATTGGGAGCTTACATAGGGTCTAACGATATTTACGTGGATTCCAATTCTCCCCAGGTGGGTGTGGGCAACACTAGGAACGATTCTTAGCTGGTTGTTGGATTGAATTGCTTTAAATAATGATTGGGAATATTTTAATAGGCCAAAGAGATTCCTGGAATCAAAATACTGAAGTACACGGGAAGCCTCAATTTTGCAACTGTTGAGTTCTTTACAAACAAGCTTTTGAAAATGATTCCACCAACAAGTTATCCCGACCCGATATCAAGAACCGTAAGCTTATTCCTCCTTAAACTCACGATAGAAGCAAAGGAATAAATGAATAATTAGTTCTGATTAATTTCTAGGCAAGTGGAATTCTGGACGGTGTAATAGTCAGTACGATTTCCAAAAACAAGATAAACGATAATGTATCAATGGGGGACAATTTATGTGATGTCCGCTCTGTTATTCAGCCAATCGAGGAATCGGTACGAAGTTGTTTGAAGATTCTTTTCTAAATTTAACTGTAGTACTTGTATTACCTTAATAATCTAAATCTAAATATTTCCAGATTTCCTGGCTAATTTTTGACATGTCAAGTGTGAGCTCGATCGACCCTGCAGCTGTGAAAGCTCTACAAGGGGTCTACAAGGTCTACTCGAAGAAAGACATTCAGATACTATTTATCGGCTGCCCAGCTCCTATAATCGACATAATGGACCGCTGTGGCTTAATTAAGGCTGTAGGGATTAATAGTTACTACCCCACAGTGCATGAAGCAGTTAAATATTGCTGTAGCGTTTCCACTTACCATAATGGCTACTTGGAGACGGACGAGGGTGACGCATTCGAAAATAATAATGCAAAGACCTATGAAGAAAATCTTCAGAGGAAGATACCTGACTTTGGAACAATGACGAATACCTGAGTGTGTGATAACTTATAGGCTAATTACTACATATATGTAGATATTATACAGAGGGGAGAGCTGCGGCTTAAACCATGCAGTATTTTTGAAAGGGTATCTATCTAACAATGTGTTTACTCATATTATGTATTCTTGTCACTTAATAAAACTATTGAACCTTGAACCTTGAACCTTGAATCTTAATTGTTACGAATGTTATTCTTTTGGTAGGCTAGAATTTTCTAAAGGCTTACCATTGTTGGAAATCAGAGGGGTCCTATGAGGATCGCTAGCTCTGTGTGACTTAATAATAAATCGTTACGAATTTATTTACTAGTACAAACAACGTTTAAAATAATGCAGGGTGCTCGGCTATAAACTTTGTCAGAATTCATTTGAGTACAACAATTACAACAAGGTCCATGACATTGGTCTCCGTATGCCCTGTAATGATATGATACACTCCGTTGGAATTGGCCTTGAAGTAATTGTAAGAATTATTCTGGACAAGATATTGAAATGGTGACAGCTTGTCCATGTATCCATTCTTAATTGTGGTTGAATCAATCACAGCCCCAGCTGCATCACAAGGTCCATCGAACCCATCCGTCCCGGCGCTTAGTACGGCTATCTTCCCTTGAACGTAGTCGTTATTCGCACCGCTGTTCATTCTAATGGCCGCATTTAAGACGAGCTCTTGGTTTCTCCCACCAACACCGGTGCCCTGGACGTGGACGATCGTTTCTCCCCCAAAAAGGAGACACACTCCCTCGTAACCATCCCTCACTTGGTCGTCAAGAATGCGGGCAAGGAGGTCGGATGTCTTAATAGTGTCCCATCCAAGCTTATTCCCCACGTTTTTAATAGCCTTGCTGTACACACTAACTTCCAAACTTTTCCTCTCACATCGTAATAAATATGAAACGGCCTGGGCTACATGGCCTAGCTCTGCCCCAACACTGGAAGCCTCTCCACATAACTTGTTCGTCATTAAAAAGGGGTAGAGTTTCAAATCTCGAACAGCAGTTACTCCCATCTCAAGGGCAATGGAATTATTTCCAATTATTGTATTCATTACAATAGATTTGGAGGAGACGGAAGGGGGTGTTCGATATTCTAAAACTTGTCGAATACTCCCCGGAAGCTTCTCAAGAGGGGTGTACATTTGAACTATTTCTTTGGCTAGATGTCCTGGGTCGACATTTGGGACTGTAGGGCCACTGGCAATGATGTCCAACGGGTCTCCCAAGACATCAGACAGTAGCAAGGAGATTATCCTAGAAGAATTGCACAAGCTAAGGAGTCCACCTCCTTTGACGAGGGATAGCCGTTTTCGAACAGTATTCAACTCTTGTATGGATGCTCCGGCCTTTGATAA
Source organism: Agrenia bidenticulata (assembly GCA_034694785.1). Taxonomy (NCBI): domain Eukaryota; kingdom Metazoa; phylum Arthropoda; class Collembola; order Entomobryomorpha; family Isotomidae; genus Agrenia; species Agrenia bidenticulata. Next base: position 12,856 of record JAQFYM010001066.1, read on the forward strand.
CGTTTTAATAAGAGAGCTCTTTTCTTGGATTGTTATTGGAGGGATTGGGTAGGGGAGGAGAGCTGAACCCCCTCCGGAAATGAGGACGATGAGCAGATCGTCCGATTGACATGACTTAATTAATTGAATGATTTTCTGAGAACCTTGATAAGCCGCTTCATCTGGAATGTTATCGGTGGCCCCTCGATTTATTTCTTAAGAAATGGATATTTTCAATCAATGAATCGTTTAAATATAATTAACCTGGAATTTAATCTACCTTACCGATTTTAGCATTCATTGAATCCCGAAACCCTTGTGGGATGTTGACCATACACCTACTGACTCTGTCGTCCATTATCGACAAAAGTTCTTCCGCCATGGGTAACACAGCCTTCCCAAAACCTTTCAATCATTATAAACGGGTCTGAATCCATCAGTCCTCATGTTATAAGAATAATAGTCTTATTACCAATAACAAATATGCGCTTAAATAGCTTCAGGTCTACCACGGCTTTATCTTCATTGCCAATTCTAAGCACAGACTCGGGACTCATTTTAATTCTTGTTCTCATAAGGTTGAGAGGCTTGACACTTTCCACTGCTTTCATGAATATTTCCTTGGCTAGCTGGGCTGGCCTTTCCAACACAATCTTCCCATCTCCTACCACCTCTGCCGAAGAACTCATTTTACAAATCGGCAAAGTTAACGATCCGTGGTAACCCAAACAATCCGATACTTTTAGATATCGGGGTAACAAGTGAGAGGCTTTCAAGGTCCTTGGGGTCTTGATTATCACAGGCGATGAGAGATTCTGTACTAGACTATATTTTCTAAATGACATCCTACCAATCAAACTTTGTTGATAATTTTAATAGCTAGAATATAAATTGTCAACAACCTGAGACGGGGTAACTATTGGAGTTTTAAATTTCCATCGTACTGGTCCTCTGTGTAAAATGTGATTCCAATGATCCAGTCAAGTCTCTCCATTTTAGTTGAAACTGGAAACTCCTTAGTCCAGGCTCTCTAACTGGTTAGGTTAGAAATATTAATAGAAAACTCAATAATTTTAAACTGATGATTAATGATTATTGATAAACAGTTGATAAGTTTTAGATTGGCTGAGTTCATACAAAGTACGCAACAAAGGAAAGATCAATGATCCTATCAGTACAACATGGTACTAATTGAAGCTGAATGTTACAGGTAAATGTAAGTCAACTGAGGTGATAAAACACCGTTGCAACTGCTTCGATACATTAATAGCAGAAATTACTTAATTATTAATGTGGCATTTGACCTGGATTTGAGTTTTATTTCATGCAAGCATTTAAACTGATGAGTTAAAGGTGAATGATTTAAATCCATAAAACGTTATCTCAAAACGGTTCCTCCATAAAAATGCATCCCACATTAAACAGTTACACATTTAAATCTTTTAAGTCATTTTGCACGTTTTAAACAATTCCATCCAAAATTTCGACCGTGATTAAAGGAATTTTTAAATGGGTATAATTTATCAAATCAATGAATTCCCACAATCGTATTACAAATGACTTGATTTGTAATTTGATTAAACTCTAATTATAATTTTTAAATCTCTCATTGAAAGGAAACTTTTTTCGGTCTTATCACGTCCCTCCCATATGACCCTGCAGCCTTATATAATTATCAGTTCAATTTTTTAGCCCGAGCCAGGGCTTATAAAATCACCACATCTGTCCGTCTGCCTGTCCGAAGACACGAGAACTTTCGAACGGTTGACCGATTGCCCGAAAATTTGGCACGCATGTTTATGGCCCAAAAATGCCAGCAAATCGAGTTCGAGGATGGATAATTTTTGCAGTGGGGGGCTACCCGTATGGGTTTTTAGGAAATGCAGGGAAAACCACTAAAACGGCTCGTTTGATTTATAATCAAAAATAAGGGTTAGACTTAATGATAATAAATAATGAATAAATAATAATAATAATAATAATAATAATAATAATAATACCAACTAACTGGGCAAGAATTTAGGACTGACAAATCGCAATTTGAAGATATCGTTCCAACTTATACAATTTATGCTATACGTTGTACGTGATCTCCTGGCTCGGGCTATCTGAAGTTGCACATGTGAGTTTTTGAGTAAGGAATAAGACCCGTTTCTACAAAACTTGAGAATAAAGAATCATACCAATTCAATTTTTGTAACAACAAACTCCTTGTCAAAAACCTAATTTCCAATACGATACAAAAAAAGTTGTTGAGAATGAGTTAATATGCAGATAAAATGGACTTATGGGTCTGTTGGCGTCACAGAGTGACAACCTTCTTGTAAAGTTTTAAGTCGCTAAAATAAATATGGAGTGAACTATTGACCCTGGCCTTGGCTATCTGCTCATCTGCTCGACGTATTGTGAAATTCTAATATTTCTTCCTCCATAATTAGAAACTGAGGATGCATATATCTGCAGTAATCCTTTTAATCTATTGGCATTAAATACAAAGTCTGAAGCCCTTTGACTTCAAATTGCATTTCTTCTTTAGTATGTCCTACTCCAACTATCTTCTGTATAGTATCAAAGCTTATAATAATTGATGATTAAGAGGAAAATTTTGCCCCTTCATTTTGTCTGAAATTATTATCAGGGCTAAGGATAATGGAGAAGCCTGAAGCTAATTAAAAAAATAGGAAGCGATAAAGTCAGCCACAGTAATTTTTAGGATCTAGTAATCAGTGAAATTGGTCAACAAAAGTGACAAAAATGTCATTTTAATATTCAATGGGATGTTCGAATTCGTTCACACTGGATCGATTGTAATCGAACAAGCATGCAAATTCTATAAAATCCCAGTCTCACCAACAAGCATAGTCCTTGAGCTTCTTCTCAAAGTGTGTCCATTGACTGTTTGGAGTTGGAGACTTCTTGACAATCTGTGAGGAAATATTGACAGCTAGCCAAGAGAATGGAGAAACTAGTTTGTGTTCGAGACTTTTCTCAAGTCTCTTCTCAAATACTTGATCAGAATGCCAAGGTGTATTTTAATTCGGGGGCTGATGACGAGGTCACAGTTCAAGAGAACCGGGAGGCATTTGATAGGTAAATATGAAGGAGATACTTTTGTTTGCTTTCAAAAAACATTCTGCACAATCATTCTTCAGATTCATTTCTTGAGCCTTTGAATTGTTTTGAATTTAAAATTAAATTACAAGTTGAACATTAAATCCCTCATTGAAAAATCTACTTGATTTTATGATTCTGTACAGGTGGAAAATCCGTCCCAGATTCCTTAAAGATGTATCTAATCTCAATTTGAGAACAACTGTGATGGGCAAGCCAGTGTCCATGCCTATTGGAATCTCCCCTACTGCAATGCATTGTATGGCACACCCAGATGGAGAGATTGCAACCGTTTCAGGTTAAAAATCATTAAATTTAATTGTACAATATTTTTATGAATTTTAATTCTTGAAATATCTAGAATTTTTGATTTGTATTGAGCTAACGAAATTGTTTCCAATTTAGCTGCCAGTAAAATGGGCACAATTTTTATTCTCAGTGCACATTCGACGAAATCCATTGAGGAGATTGCTGCAAGCGTTCCAAACTGTCGAAAGTGGTTCCAATTGCCTTTACTCAAGAAACGGTAGTCTATTATTAGATCTTAAATCACTTGAAAGGATTGTCTCACTTATCCCTCTCATTTTTAAGACATGAAAAATTAAGCTTTCGATTAAGAGATTTTGAACGAAATGAGGAATTTCCTTGTTAGAGAAAATATGATTGATCTTGTACAAAGAGCTGAGAGATCGGGCTTTGAAGCCATCGTCTTATCCATCGACACGGCCGGACTAGGAAAGCGGAGGGACTTGCTAAGGCTTCCGTTTGAAATACCATCAAACATAACGTAACTTTGCTGGACTATTTTTGGTGGAAACTTATATTTGCGAACGTTTGTCCGAAATTTCAGAATGGCTAACCTTCAAAGATACGAGACTATGTGTTCAGAACAAGCTGGGGAAACGATAACATTTTCTGACGCAGGACTTTCTCTCAACTGTACATGGGAACTTATTAAAATCTTAGATGGGTAATTTTTTTAACGCTCTTCTAAGTCATTTTCACTAATCATTCTATTCAAAGCTAATAATCTTTATGGTAGGCATACAAAATTACCAATAATAGTTAAGGGTGTGCAAACCCATGAAGATGCTGAGCTAGCCGTGAATAACGGGGCGGCTGCCATATTCGTATCAAATCATGGAGGGAGGCAAATCGACACGGTTATGCCAACGGTACTGCATAGAACACTTTTTCAATTCTTGCCCATTTCACGTAACCAGATCCGATCGAGTCAATGCAATTGTCCCCTCGTCACTCGTATATTTACTACCATTTAAGCAGTAACAAATTAATTCTTTATAGATTGAAGTCCTGGCAGAAATTGTGGAAGCTGTCAAGGGAAAAGCTGAAATATATGTTGACGGAGGGGTCATGAAGGGGACTGATGTCTTTAAAGCCTTGGCCCTTGGTGCAGACATGGTACGTTAGACGTGAATAACCCGTAATCGTAGCTTATAAGATAGAAATCGAATTGTTTTTAAATTGTTGGGACATGTAAGGTGTTCGTGGGTAGGCCGATTCTTTGGGGTTTGGCGGTCGGAGGTCAAAATGGGGTTGAAAAGGTATTAGGGATTTTAAAAGAAGAGCTTGAAAGCACTATGCAACTCTCAGGTAGATAATTATAAATTCTCAAGTTTTCTTGGGCATTGTTTTCAATTTTATTATTGAATTTGATGTTGGTCTTTCAGGAACTCCCCTTATTAAAGACATTACACCTGAGTTCGTTAGACGGTGGAAGTGACGCAGGCACAGAAGAACGGGTGTGGAATAAATTGAACTAATAAGTTGTAGGAAAAAACCCCCAAGTATATAATGCATCTTTGGACTCGTAATGAAAATGGCATTAAATAAATGAAATTAAAATGTGAAAATCTTTAAGTTTATTTACAAACATCGTACTTTTGAACACTACGGCATTCCTCACACACGACTTGACAACACCAAATGAATTTACAATTGCATCGATGCTCCGATTTGGCCACACTTACCGTAAAGCCCCGATTGCAACACAAGTTCTTGCAACTATTGGGAGACGATGCCGTCCTGTTACAGACCCTGCCCGACGTCCCTGCAAATCCCAAAGAGGAAAACATAAAAACATCCACACGTGCATTTAATGACTAATAAATCCCACCGGGTAGGAGAGGGATAATATTTATGAATCTCACCGTAAATCCCCAGAGTCTCATTTTGAACACAATAGTTAGGGGAGGATTCTATGTACACTAAATCAACAACGGAGGGGACCGGAACTCCAGACTTTTTCACTTGCAGCCTCCCACGTTTGTTCAGCTTCACTTGCGTTGCCTTCAAATACCGGGATTTCAAGTGGTCACCTGCAATAATAAATATTTGACTTTTCACCGGCAACGATTCACCCTAAAAAACCCGAGTTTTCAAAAGTTTTTCTCCCTCTTTTTTTTACCGATTTCTCTAAAAGTCGGGATCTGGTGCCAGCAAGTGACGAGTGCACAAGATCCAGATACTCCGTGACACTTGCAAGCTATTTTTGTCTTTTTTAGCACAGCCCGTCGACCTGCCTCATTATTGTGGAGATTGACCAGGGCTCTTGCCTTGGCTTTTTTGTCCACAGGGGTGTTTTCATGCTCTCGAATGTCCACAAAATTTTGGGCGAACCTGGACACAATTGAAGCATACATCAGTTAATACAACATTGGATTTTATATTGGACTGCTTATATAATTCTATGGACTAGACATCCAAAATACATTTTCGATAGTAGAAAGTTGGATTTGAATCATTTAAACTGAGAGAGGGGTGGATTTTCCCCTTTAAAAAAAAGTAGGGAAAGCTTAATCCATGGATCTATCAAAGCCATTTCTCAGCGTCATCCGAGATAGAAGGGAGTTGAGAATTGATAGATTTATTACTTGTAGCCATACTGGAGGTTATCACCACAACCACCCCAACGCCATTCAGCCTTGAGGTCAGAAGGTCGAGGTGTTTTTCCACAAGCACAGGAGGAAATGGAGCCTTCTCGACAGGATCTTGCCACCGCTTCTGTCACCGCTGCACTCCAAACAGCCTGGGCAAATGCCACCTCTCTCGTCCCTAGATCATGAAAGCAATCCAACCCAGTTATTCTTTCATTAATCTCTCAACACTTAATTATCTGAACATATCCATTCATCATATCACCATGAATTAAGAACAAGAATTATTATTCAACACATTATGCTCGAGTGTTAATAAATCATGAAACACTCACACACTCCACACAAGACTACAAATTACAAGGCCACAAAGTGTTTGTTATAACCACCTGTGAAGAAGACATATATTCTAAGCCCAACTGCCCCTTCCCTTTTTTATTGTGTTTGTAATTGCAAACTCCTGTCAAGACATTCGTTTCAGGCCATAAATGAATTCAGCTTTTCTTTCGCTCTTTTTTTTTTTTACCCCGTGTGCAATTCGTTATACAAATGTGTCAAATAGATTTCGGGTAAGACGAGCAAATTGTGACCGATTTAGGAAATGCAGGGTGCTCGGCTGTAAAAACAGGGAGGTTACACGCATAAACAGTTGGTATGTTGCAGTAAAATAAGTTATGCAAGAGGGGCTTGTGATCCACGTAGTAAAATAAATCACCAAGTCCTCTATCGACTAAATATCATGTGGAGTGAGGCAGTGAAGTGTAAAACGGAGCTACCTTAAGTACAGAATTTTAAAGACAGTGGGTTTAGTAGGCATTTAGGAGGATTGTGAAAATAAATAAATACCCATAAGGATTGGCTCTTGTGCAGGTAGGAGAGAAAACACTAAAACATTTGACGCAGCTCTTAAATAATAAAACCAAATAAGCTATCTCTAATTTCAACGTCCTTCTTATCTCCGTTAAGAGAAGAGATACATGGCCTTTAGCTTGGGACTAGAAGGGGTGTAAATATTTTTAACACTTATGCAGATGAAATAGAGATATCTTCAATGAATTGCCCTGGGTGTATACATAAAGTACGAAATAAATTTACGTTGGACCAAGGTAACCTAAGTGGATAGTTCAGAGGATGCGGGGGAGGGGGATAATTTAGCACTTTGTCTAACGAAATAGATGAAGGACTCCTTGAGGGAACTCTGAGGTTTTGGGGGATGGGAGAGCACAACTAAAAATGTTAATAGCCCATAAATTAGGAAACTCAGGAAGAAGGTTGATAAAGAAGTTAAGAAGAGTTCGGGAGATTTTTTTTGTTCTCTCCCAGTAAGATATGTAGATAAGTTTAGTCAGTCAGATGCTCCAAGTCGCTTGAAGAAAGAACAAGTGGCGTAGTTTGTAAATCATTTTTGTAGGAATCTCTGAAACTTCAGATTGGAACGAGGAGCCCAGCCCTAAGGACCGAAAAAAAGTCCAAAATCCCTCAACGGCCCTTGCGATGAGAATCTATGGTCGGTAATGAAATAAATGTTGATGATCATCACCTCGTGTGAGGATGGAATTCCAATTTCCCTTTTCCTCTTTGTCATTATGAAGATGTAGATAGGGCTGAGGTGGTCTGTCCGTTCCACTTGTCACTACCATCCTCTCCTCATCATCGTACGGGACCGGGTGTGGAGGTTTCCGTCCCTTTTTCTTGGGCGGCTTGGGATGGATGAAGTATTCCTGTGATTCGGAGTCCCGGGGTCGGGAGTCCTTATCAGAGTCCATCCCCGTCTCGTTCAATTTCCGAGTCCGTGAGCCCTCATCTTGAGTAATGTGCTGATTCCGAGCATTTCTTCGCCGTGAGGAAGGTGGGGTCTTATTGTTGGGTCTGAGAGTGACATTTTTATTCTCACGGAGAACCCTCGACTGGAGGAAGAGAGGGGATGAGGGTGGAGCTCCTGTTGTGTCCATAGGGAGCACACTGCAGTTCCAATGGTGATGACGAAACTGCCACCGACATTCTGACAATCCTAATTTAGCTCCTTGGATCACCGGTCTCATATGGTCCTAGAGTTACAAACAAGGCAATTTAGCTCATAATAGTACGGAACTGGAGGTGGAAGTAAGTCCGGAGGGAATTGTGAGAGTAAGAGGGATCTTTATCATCCCTTTAGATTTAGAATAGTTTGAAGGGTATTTCGTTTAAGCCCTGTACGGAGAGGGAAGAGGAACAAATTCAATGAGTTATCACTTTAATAGGATTATCAAAACTATAAATATTTCTCTTCCCTAAGCCCTTTAGGTTCTCTTTCGGGAATACCGGGGAGATTAAACATTTTTATACAGGGTGGAGAGTTGAGTAGCTTTCAGTTCAGCGAAAGGGATCGTCTTTGGGGAAAATATAAACACAATCTACAATTTTACAATCTACAAGAATTTTATTTTAAATATAAAAATACTGAAACAGTCTCAATTCTTTGGGGGCATTCGTAAGCCTTGTTGGTGGCTGAAATAATTTAACCTCAACTTGATAATTTATGAACTTGGACAACTGATTGGATTAAGAAATTCACCCTGTACAGATCCGAATGAAATGTTTTAAGTAACAACCATGAAAGTTCATACGCTGAGCTACGGCAGAGACCCCGTGAAATTTATGATAATTCCCAAATGATAAATGAACAATAAATTTAGAAACACCTTCTACTCAAGTAATAACTCTCCCTTGGGAAGGACCAAGATTCAAGATATTAACCCCAGCATCTAAAAACTTTAATACCAGAGAGGAAAAGTGGTGAATGAAATGCTGAAAAGGTCTTGATGATTCAGCTTCATTGAATTATACGGTCGTTACATTATAAAAGAGATTCAATGTCCAACGAAATCCAGAAGAGGGTTTGTACATAAATGTCACTTGGTCACAGGGGCATATAATACTGTTTAGAAATATTTTTTTGACTGTTCAGAGAGAGAGAGAGAGAGGACTCACGAAAAATAGGAGACAAAGCTTAATTTGTCCTTCAGTCAGACCATCCAGCTCGTGACAACCGGGTAGGCCTTGTCTCCCTCGGGGATTTGTGATTGTTGTAAAACTATTATTTGCCATTGTGGATGTGATGGTGGTGGCTGCTGATGATGTCTGTGGATCCCGCACCGCCAGCTCGTCATGCCACAGATTCAAGTTTCTATAAGTGGAGTGTACAAGGATTTTTATCACTTTTCATAGTTGGAGAGATATAAATGTGAAACATGTTTGGGGACATTTATTAGAACCATTTCCATCTTGTTGGAGCATCCAAAAGGGTTAGTCAAATATATGCTCCCTTGAGAAACCTCAGTTTTTATAACTTATGAATGTCAGTAATAAAACCCGTCCCTTGTTTGACTTTTATGCTCTCACCGATTGTTTCGAATTTTTCCTACTCTAATTGGGATGAGATTTTGATTGCTTTCATTATTTAGACAAATCGGGTAACCCCTTCCAAGACATTTTTTTAATGATTAGGTTTATTGAATGTAAGTTATTAAGTGTACAGGTTTCCCTTCAGATTCTGCTTAAAATTCTGATACTCTATTGCACGGAAGGAACTCTCTATTATAATTTTTTTTACAGATTCTATTTTAAAAAAAATACAGAGAGGATTGACGTATTCGAGTTTGACTGTGAACGTGAATTTGCACCGTACCGATAAAGTGTATAAATATTTTTCAATATTTTCTACAGGCCAGATAATTGGGAAACGGCGATGAAAATTTTGTTCGATTAAATGGATTTCATATTTATACTCACAGAAATAAGCAGAATGAATTGAAATTATTAATTTTCAAATGGTTATTATTGAAGACTGTATACAATTGAATAGCATCTAATTAAGACATTGAACCTTGGCGATGATATTAAATATAAATATTTTTAGTCAAAGCATTAAAAATAAAAGCAATGTCAGTTTTGAATTTTCGATTGTTGCTAATTTTTTTAGCACTGCATGTAAAGAGAACTGAATGAAATAAGCCTGTTAACAATATTAAAATCCCAATCGTTAAGTCAATAACTTATTATCCAAAGCTAGGCTTAACAAGCCTTGTTCCCAATAGAGCTAACGTTTACATATGCCTTACCAACTATAGCAAAGGATTGAAAGCTAAAAACATGCTCAGAGAGCAGAAAACAATGATTTGAAGTTGATCTTGAAAGGAGTTAAAAGCGATAGTTCATAGTTTGACAAGTACATCATGCCATGGCCTCAACAAGTCTCTCCACTTCATCCGCCCCCGCATATATTTATGCAAAAATCAAGACTCTCGAAAGAAGATTTTTTGTTATCTCTCGCGCTCTTGGAATATCTGTCTCCATTGGATTTGAATCCTCTCTGGGCGGAACACGCGTGGTAACATACCAATTAAAATTTGATTTATAGTCCGGAGTAAACATCTTTAATGACTTAATCGTGAAACACAGAAAAATTTACAGGATCAAGAGATCCTCCTAAAACTTTCCAAACAGTTACTCCTTTTCTCTACCATCTCAAAACAGAGCATCCAAAATGTCTTTGACAATATCTTCAAAGTGATTTCACCAAAGACTCAAACCCCGGGCTCTTATTCCACATAGTGCATGGTCGATCCTTTTACCTCCAAGATTCATTTGTAACTTGGCGTTCTGTACCTTGCGAAGCTCTGACTTGTGATTTAAAGTTATAGTAGGTGGTATTCCTTTGGGTTTTTATACTTTAAATGGAAGATCAATCCATAAATACTCGTCCCTTCGTTATTAACTTAGATGTGTATAGTAGTTGCAAGTTGTAAGTACAGTGAAACCTTATGATATGAACATTGTTTATAATTGCATCTCTAATCAAGGCATTATGGATTTTGAACCATAGCCACCACCACCTTGGACTTGTAGGAGACACTTGGGTGAGGTATCCCACCGGTCTAAGTAAAAACAGGGTCCCCTGTATCGTGACTACTCTGTTCTCAATGATGCAGTATATCAAGTATCGATTTCCACTTTTCAAAGTAATGAAGAGCTTGAAGAGGTTTTAGTAATAACTCATGTCCCTACAGATGTATGTCTCCGTGAACATCATGTATAAAAACAACTTGGCACGCATAACAGCTTTATCATGTTCACAATTTTTATACTTATTCAACATGTGCGGATCCATTATTCCCTTCAGCATCTGTAATATCAGATACATATCTGTAAATTTACTGCGTAGGCTCAACTGATAGCTACAAAAAAGTGATAAACCTTATAAACGAACTATAGCTCTAAAAGTCCAAACCTGTATACAAGCTCTCTAAAATGTCTCACACTTAAATTCATGCATTTCAAAATTTCAATTTCACCCGCACGCACACCCTCCCATGAATGATCACAGTTTTGAAATATGACCGGTGCATCTGTGCAACTTATCATGGACCCAACACCTTGTATCATTCCTTGCAAATTAAATTATACCCATGACGCAGGGAATTCAAATGACTTATTTCAAAGATATATCCAACATTATCCTGATATAGGCAAGCAATAAATAATTTAACTACCCTATAATCTAACAGTCCAACCTCTTCCTTAGAAACAGCCGGCCCAGACGGTCTACACATCCGGAAGCCCCATTAACACTTATAACAGGTTCAAGTTCACCTACATCATTACCTTTGAGATATGGATGGGGCCAGAAAGGCTTCCAAGGAACCCGAGAGAAGAATCCCATATCAATATAAATCCCACATAGAAACACTTAAGCTGATAAAGGAGCTTGCTGACAGCAAAGGATTAAGAGGACGACAATCTCTTCTCTCCTCCTCATTGAGAAGGATAAAAAAAATCAATTAACACCCGAATTACCAAATGTCCAATGTAATCCTATCTGGCATAAGTAGAAAGACAAACAAAGCGTTTAGACCTGCTACTACCTACATATAAGGCATTGGATTGCCAAGAGGCAGAGAGAGAGAGACTGGAAACATTAGGAATGTAATTCCTTTGGCCAATATGTTAAGTAAGAGAACCGGAGGGGGATTAGAAGTCAAAGCCAAGTAGTTGTGTAAGCATCTTTGTGATAGACAAACATGGGGAACAAGGATATCCTTTAGATAAGATAGCTTTTGGGGTCTGTGGAGATTTTTTAGATTTTAATGAGATGAGGATAAAGAGATAGCTGTTAGTGTAAGAGGGGGTCCTCGGTGTGTCACTAAATGAGGATCAATTATTGGAAGAGGGAGATGAGAAGAGTGGGAACCGGTTGGATTAATTAATCGGTTGAGCAGGGAAAGGAGACACGTTTTCCCCTAATATAGAGCCATTCGTATGGCCTAAATCCCCTCATTTATGTCTCCATTGACACTGCCATCAATATCTCAGCCTCGGGTTGTCTCCAGCCTTTTTATCTAGCTTTCTGCAGTTGGGCTGGGAGGTTCTGGAGGAATTCATTTGTGCCCATTAGATCTAATATCCAGGTAATAATAATATTTATAAGGGCTCCGATATTTATACATACTTTATCATTATTCGTTACTCATATTACTGGAGGATTAACGATTTTTTTTAAATGGGATCTACGAAAGAAATGTGCTTGTGTACGATAACTATTAATTAATCATAAATTCAAAATATAATCACCGATGGCTTATATAATCTAGAATCTATTTGCTGTTCAAAATATTCTACACTTTAGAAATCTTATGAAATGTCGTGTCGATGAAATGATTCAAACACATATTTACCTTTGGTTTTATGCTATTACAAAATTTTAATGTTAGCTATAAGCCATAATTTGAATCTCGTCACAACTCCAATGACCAAGTTTAACTCTTTGATTTACTCTCTAGATAGATACAGCCCATTGACAAGTGGGAGTTGTACGTACTCCATCTCATAATAGTCATAATCTGTAGTTCCATAAAATGTACGACTCAAAATATTTTCATAATTAAAAATTAAAACTTCCACAAATCCTACCACTTTATTTTATGACCAATTCATTTACCAAAAACTTGAAATAATTGCCCTGCTTTCTAGCAACCAATGTGCCTTACGCATACAGAGTAAACATTCTTGAGAGTTGTTGGGAGAATCGTTGAGAGAAGCTACTCGATCGTCCCTCGTCCCTGTTCATACTCTACCAAGATATATTATAATAAAGATAAATTATAATGTATTCCGTGTTAATTAAGAAAACCCACATGAAACCACAGCCCAAAAAGCTGTTAAGCCATTATTTGTCTATAGGTACTTGAGATTACAGAAGAGTAAGGGAAGCTATTCTATAAGCTGTTTGCATGTACGCATATAGTGTCCAATAGACTGGCAAGCTTGTAAGTATTGTAAACCTATCTTTATGAGAATAGTTTAATGAAGACATTGAAATTGATACTTTTTTTTACTTACATCCAATGGGACAAGACAACCGGTCGGAAATGATTGACAAATACCGCAAGAAATATGAGACGGGAAGTGATTTTTATTGCTGGATGATACATTTTCAAAATATTATTCCCAAACTGTCACATTTTTATATAAAACTCACTCTACTACTCAACCACAATATTCCATCTTCAAACTATTCAAGCACAATTTAATTTCATCCAATTAGACTCGAAATGCCAAAGCCCTCTATCATCCTCCTTACAAGAAGGAAAACACTCTATAAATTAAAAGTGTAGCTTCTTAACTGTAATCAAGAGAGCCAAGCCTATTTGGACACCCGTCGAGGACACTTCCAAGCAGTGGTGGTGTCAAAAAACCCAACACCTTCTGGGTACAAACTGAGAACAAGGTGAGATTATCGGAGTGTCTAGTGATGAGAGTGTTGCAGAGATGATATCTAACAACTCTTTCCGCAGTATCCGCCGCTCAACTGAAACCGTAACGATCCTCCGAGTGTATTTCTTGGAACAAGCACCTGTTCCTAATGGGCAAGTCGAGAGGCAAGAAGATGGAATAAAAAATCCCTATGAAATGTCTCGACTGATGAACTAAAGAAGGAAGGGAGCTAGAGAACGTAAACCACCTCCGGATTAACTACGAACAGCAGAAAGAATCCCCAGATTCTGATACCAACTGCTAAGGTGGAAGAGTGACGGACCCAAGTCTCGATAACTTCTCAAGTCTCACAAAGGACTGAGGGCCAACGGACTGGTGAGATTATTATGATGAGAATACATGAAACTAGTCTATACGCACCCACTGCTCCTTTCCTAACAACTGAATCTGGAATTGAGACGTAGACTCTTCTACTACTACATCATCCCATCATCCCCAACTGTTAACAAGGGCCGTAAGTATTATCTACTTGTTTGCACGCATCGGGTATAAAGTTTCAAGAGGTTTGTGTATGTATCGTACATTCATCTATTCACTGAAAGTTGGAAAATTGAAAAATTCTGCGATTGTGTTCCAAGTTTTTGTGCAATGGTTCTGCTATGTAGTTGATAACTAAAGAGGAGATTGTATTACAGTTGTTCCTACGTTTAATAGCTTAATGGCCTGATTGGGCAGATCTTGTTCAACTTTTCTGGTCCAATATTGTGTCCATTTATGGGTACGTTGCGTGTCAGAGCAGGAGAACCCTTACCAATCCATGTCACGGCCTTTTGTCCATAGATGAATGGAACATTTTTCCAGAGTGAATTGGATAAAGGTGTTCCACTTGATTAATTCTTTTATGCACATCAATCCCAAATAGTAGGTATTTAAATTATAGTTGTAATATAGATATTATTAGGTGGGTAATATTTATTAGTTTCTATACCTTCTCGCGTAGCAAATTACTAATTAAAACCAGTCATGATTCTCTTTCCCTTTACAAAACTTGCCATAAAGGATTTGTTGGGTGGTTAAAAAATATTGAAATCCGAATCCACAAGCCAAGTTCCAATTTGAAGATCAAGAAAAAGTAGCGGTGGAAAAGCTGGAGAGATTTTTTTCTCTCCCAGAGATAGAAAGATAAGACACCACCCCCTCTTGTACCTAATCAGTCTTAGATTTCCAGATTCTAAGCAATGAATATAATAGATGTAAATGAATAGAAGGATCATTGAGTTTGTCTTGGTGCTAGGAAGGTATTTAACTCAATTTCTCATCTATATAAATACCAGAGATCTAATTGTTTAAAAAAAGGTGGAATTTCTACGGGTTGGGCTTCAAACATATTTAGTATTAGTACGTAGTACTGTACATACATACAGATACAAACTAGAATCTAGAATCTCAAAGGTCTTGAGTCAGTGCGAGATGTTCTTATGCCTCCCTCACTTTGACTTTCAGTTCAAGTCTTAAGAAGAACATGGATAAAAATCCTCAGCTACAACCATGCCCAATTGTCGACAAGAGGTATAAGAAGATCTTGATCATCCACCACCATCGCACTCATTCACCATTCAAAATCAAGCCTATTTTATATCTACACATGTGAACATATATAAACTGCCTACAGAGTTTTACCTGCAAAAGCTATGATACAAAAAATATATACTTTGTCCGACTGGCACTCAAGTAAATGGATAAGAGAACTCCCGACAAGCCATCAAGAAAGACAACCACCAGGACGACAACTCTCATCACTCTTTTCTTTTCTCATATTCAAATCTTGCTTACATAATACTATATCCATACACACGTAATCCATACACACATTCATCCATTCCCACGTAGAGCAGTTCCACGACTTACGACTTGGATTTACAAACAAGTTGGAACGAGAGGTACGAACACAACTGGAGAAAAAATGTCAAAAAGCTATTCATGTTTCCATCTCGAATGTAGAATTATCAAGTGGTGTTGAGAAATTGGCAGGGACTTGAGCCCCTGATTGTTTCAACTGTCCACCTCCGGACTTTAAAAGGAAATGTCCAGAGACGAGGATGTCCAGGATTTCCACTCGTTCCACGGGGTCTCGCACTACTGGAACAAATACCTTTGGGCTCTGTAGTATACAGTGTTGGAATTGAATGTTGTGCCTCTGGTATGATAGGATGGGTCCCCCCGTACATGTTGAAAGGCTCCTTAATGTTGACAAAAAACATGTTATTAGGTAGTAAAAGGCGAATAGCTATGGGAATGGGATAGATGTACATAAATGATGGATAGAGAGGGGATCTCTAAGGACATGTAGGAAGAAGATGAAAGAATAAGAGAAAAAACATTAACAAGAATTCTCATTTTGATCTTTCAACCGTGTCAATTTAATTGCTCTCTCCGTTCGCCCTTCTCATCATCCGACGAGGACCCTCTCGGCCCTTTAATACCTATACTTTTATACTCATCCTCACAATCTCAAGCACAAAGGGCTGTTCGTCAACTCATCAATTCAACTTCAGCTTCTTAAATGGACTTTGAATCTCTGGTAACTCCCAATCGGGGTCTTAAAGGTGCACCGAGTTATGTGTCCTTTGTGAACGGTCCATAATAATATAAGTACAAACACTTTCTCGTTACTCTGTCTACCTATCCACTTTGTTCTTAGGGATGGAAATCCTTGAAGAAGCCTTCCTTTGATCTCTGCCGAATTTCTAATACATAATTGAAAAGGGTCCTTCCTCTTTCCTCCAGAGATGCGCTCCCTTCCCAGCTTAAGCTTCTTTAGTGGGATTATTATTTTATACACAGATACACACGTAAAGAAAATAACCCTGTAGGATATTATAACCTTTTACTACTCATCTTTCTCTACAATTCGGCTAGGGTTTTAAAAATAACAGTAGGTACACAGATTTTTGTAGTCTTGTCTCTGGGATGGTAAAGAGATTCAATCAATATACAAAGTACTTCTAAGGTTAGTAATGAGGAGTGATTTTAGTAAATTTTAATGAAATGAAATACTCTCCTCGTAAGTCTCATTATGGTGTACTTGAGTATTTCCCCGTCCCTTGCCAGTACAGGGCAGTTGGCTCCCTTAACACTTGACTAGGCTTCGTTTCTTTGCAAGTACGTGGGGTGGAAGAATATCTATTATCTCTACTAATTTTTTTCGGTTGAAAAACTCTCAAGTCCCTAAAGGGTGCACTGTTCATTGTAAAGTACTTGAGGATCTGGAACAAGGGGAATTATGGGGGTATTGAAAGAATAGACGTAACTTTTCTACAAGTCCGATTACGATATATTTCCTCATTTAGAAATATCTCATTCGTTGCGTATTAAAGTAAAGACAGCACTTACAATGAATAAAGTCAAATCGAATAATTTAATTTGTAACACTATCGAATAGTGTTGTATAGTCAGTTAGTAACGATCGGTCACTTTACATTATGATTGTTCCAGTACTCAATCAGAAGAAATTAGGTACATTAAAGCATTATAGGTCATTCAAGTAAATAAAAATTGCATTAATACCTAACTACTGCTGCTTAAATAATAGTAGTTGCTTATTTATTTAGATTGTACACTAATGAAAATAAAAAGGAATAAAAAGGTCAATCTTAACCATCGTAGCATTAAAATCTGTCTGCCGATATGATTGTGTGAGTGATTGCGTGACCTATGCGATTCATGTTAATTTTCGAATTTTTTTATACCCATTGGGAACTAACTACCTTTTTTTTATCAGATCTCGACGATTTTTTTAATCGATAGGTATTAATGAGGTGCGTGTAAACTATCAAAAATAAATTGGGAAATATTTACCACAATCATACAATACGATACAATCATATTCTTTGACATTCAACATCAAAAGCTGATGATTTTTAAAAAATTTAGGCTTATCATTAACTGCTAGGGGCACTGGGTCAGCAAAGACGAATATTAAGTACTGGGATACCAAGATAAAGTATAAAGCAAGGGGCCAACGAGGAAAATTTGGGCCAGCGCGAGGAAGAGTATTGTGTGGGGTACTGGGCCAGCGAGGAAAATTATTAAGTCCAGGGGACTGGTCCAGCGATGGGCACTGAAATGAAAGGACGGAGATTTATATTATCCGCAAATAATCTCTGGATACCCTCTTTATTTCTGACCCGACTGGGTCGGTGCTAAACTATAGACTATTTATTTGTTAGTTTAAAACAAAGTTTACGGGACTTTAATTTCCAAAACTTTTTATACAAGATTATCTTGGATCTATTAAAAAGACATGTATGCCTGGTATGCCTATTGTATATGCCATCATGAATTTTCCCTTCTCAGAATTCAGGATTTTGAAATATGTACATTTGAAAAGTTGTGACATTATGACGTGTGGCTTATGAAGTTGCTTGATACATAAAAATGAATTCAAAACACCAAATTAACTTATATTTTGAATATTTTCAATTTGTAATGTTTTGCCAAATCTAATTGTTGTATTATTGTATTATTGGTTTTTAAATTATGAATTGTTAACTTTAATATTTATAAAAAATTATTATATTACAGATAATTAATAAAAGAAAATTTAGTTATTTATTTATCAATGGATTATATTATTATTATTATCATATTGATTAATAATCACTCAATCCCTGGTCTCAATCAATATCTTTGTGAAACATTCCAATTGCCCTAGCGTATTTCATATCCCGTCTCAAAATAGTGAATGGGGGCTCTACGATTTCCTTCAGGTTGGGTATTAGTTTCATTATCTTGTGACTAGTGTAAAAATTGCTTGGATTTTCTGCATACTGCTTCAAGAGTTTCATATTATTCATGTACTTCCAGTACCGCTCGTCGTCCGAATAAAACTCAGTCATCGTATAGAGGAGAGAGGACTTTCCATCTGCAACGATCCTGTTGACGAACTGCGGATAATCGACAACTCTCAAAGGAATGCCGAGGTCCTTGGCAAGGAGGCAGAGATCAGTTTCTGAGTTATTGTGAGGGTTGGTCACATTGTAAACTCCAGTGGGGGCTCTATCGTCAAAGAAAACTTGGAGGGAAATCCTTGCGGCAACGTCTACTGGCATAATTTGCAGAGGAATTATCATGTCCGGTACGAGACCGGATTTAAAATAGTATAGGTACTTGGTAAAGAAATGATTGTCTGCAATCGACTGGGCTCCCCTCTTGCTTTCTCCAGCGAGCATCGGAAATCGGAAGACTTTGCACGGGATGCCAACTTCGACAGCTTGAGCTACAATGCGATCAGAGATGTACTTGGAGGTGGCATATGCAAAGTTAGGACAATCGTCGAATTCACCCGGTCTGGGCCAAGTCTCTGGGACAATCCCATCCTCGCCACCCATCCGTGTAGCCAGGAGGGATGAGGCTTGGTAAACCCATTTGGTCTTCTTGGCGGAGGCAAATTCCAGAACTCGGTGAATTCCAACGATATTTACGGTTCGAGTATCTCCCAAGTTCCCTTCAGATTTCTTGTACTCCTCGAGGTAGTTGGACTTGACGGCGATGTTTATTATGGCATCTACTTCCGTGGCTAATAGGTCATATAAATCTTGTGGGATGCCTAGGTTGACCTCGGATATGTTACCTTCAATTACTTCCACCTTGTGCATGCTATCAGTGTTGTACAGATCTTTGGCCTTCAAATTATTTATTAATCGATCCGTTGGTGCCTCCGTCTTCTTACCTCTAACTATACAATAGATTTTTGAAAGCTGAGTTGTTTTCGATAGACTCTCCAGGATATAAGGTCCCAAGTTCCCTGTCACGCCCGTCACCAGAACGACTCTGATTTCTGAGGGTTTCATATAAATCCCGTCTGCCTTGATGTGCGATGGGAGGATACAATCCTCTTGAATAAGTTGCTTCCTGGCTCCGGTTGAGTCTTTCACTTGGTGGTTGTCATAAATTAATTCCAAAAGTCTATTTGCCAACAAAATGATTGTATTGCAATCCCTAATTTCACTCAAGGACAATGACACTTTGTCCCCCAAAAGCCTTTGAAGCATGTTTTTAAGATCGCTCCACATTAGAGAATCCACGCCGAGTTCTTCTAAATTTTGATTAGTTCTGAGTTCAGTATCCTCTTTCGTGTTTAATAAAGATGATAAGATGGAGGATACAATTTTCTGGACGATAATGCGTTTCAGAGGTACTTCGTCTGCAGCCTCCAAATCTTTCCAAAACTTAGTCGAGTTTAAGATATCCTTAGTGGCTTTTCGGGTGTGTCCGATTTCAGTAGTGGCTCTAAGTTCTTCCAAATATTTCTTGGTCCAGGGGTACACTAATTTCCAAACACTTGGATTTCCTAAAACGATAGTCGTCTGCAGTCTTCGGGCTTTCATAGCTAATTCCAAGCTATTAAGGCCCTGAGCGGGTTTAAATGGGGTTAGGCCTGGAATCTCAATATCTGCTGCCATTCCAACCCCGCCCCATTGTCCCCAGTTTACCGTAGCTGCGGGCAACCCCAAATAATGACGATAGTGTGCCAAACTGTCCAGGTATGAATTGGCAGCGGCATAATTACCCTGTCCCACCGCACCAAACACCGATGAGATGGATGAGAACATAATAAAGTGCTCCAAGTTGTAGGCCCTTGTGAGCGTGTGAAGGTTCAGTCCCCCTTGTACTTTCGCGTTGAAAGACACTTCAAAACTCTGTGGAGTTTGATTGACTAGTAATTTGTCAGCTAGACATCCTGCGGCATGCATAACTCCCCGCAGTGGTGGCAATTCTAACGCTGGATCTTTCATTGATTTCAGTAATGATGTGCAATGATTTATATCTCCTACATCCCCTTCCATAACTTCGACTTGTTTACCCAATCCCTTAAGCTGGTCAATTACAATCTGGGCCTGGGCATTCGGTTTACTTCGTCCAAAGAGGACCAAGTATTTTGCCCCTAAATTAGCCATCCATTTGGCCACTTCCAGACCAACACCTCCGAGTCCTCCAGTGATAAGATAAGTACTTCGGTCATTGAACATGTTTTGTTTCGGTTGCAATCTCCCATTTGTTCCTTCTGATTCTGGCATCATAACCACAACCTTACCGATATGCCTAGCTTTCTGTAGATATGTAAGAGCTTCCCGGATTTTGGAGGCATCAAATTGAGCTGTGGGGAGAGGCTGGAGGTACTTTTTACTGAGGAATTCTCCGAGGTGCTGATGCAATTTCTTAGCAGAGTCTATATTTTTTGACACAGCATGTAGGTCGATTAATGAGTATTTGACATCCGGTCTAAAACTTGCCACTTCTTCTGCACTCCAAATGTTGAGTTTGCTCATTTCGAGGAACCTGGCATTTAGTCCGCAAACTCCTAAGGATGATTCCTTAAATCCTGGACCAGTCAAGGAGTTCAAAACCATTTGAACTCCCTTCCCACCAGTCAGTTCTTTAATCTGCTCTCCAAAGGAGGTGTCACGTGAGGAGAACACATGCTGAACTCCTAAAGATCTCACGAATGCCCGCTTCCGTTTGCTACCCGCTGTCGCTATCACCTCAGCACCAAGGTACTTGGCCATTTGAATTGCTACCATTCCAACTCCACCAGATGCTGTATGAATTAGAATCGTTTCTCCTCGTTTCAAATTCCCCTCTGTGATTAATGCGACATGAACTGTTGTGAATGCTGTGGATAGCGTAGCTCCTTCTGCAAAGGTCATATCGCTTGGTAAACATACGACATTATCCTCGGCTGTTCTAATGTGACTTGGCAAAGGTCCGTTTTCCACGCCACATCCCATGACGAGGTCACCAACTTTGCGCAGTGTTACATTTGGACCAATAGCTGCTACGACTCCGGAAAAATCCATTCCCACAGAGTCTGTGTTTTCAAACTCACTAGTCGGCTTCAATATATTTAAGACCTCCTTGAAATTCAATCCCAAAGCTTTTACTCGAATCTCAATCTCGTTTCCCACAATGGGTTTTTCTAGCACAGATCTGAATGTCAAATCCTCAATGGAATTAGTAGGAGCAAGGACGAGAGAAAATCTTCCTCCAACTGGAATTGACAGTTGAGACTTGGAAAGTTGGACCGGTATTAGTCTGGGTACGAAGCGGGCTCCGTTTCGATAGGCCACTTCGAATTCTTCATCGGTACTCCAGAGTTCAGTCAATACGTACTTATTCCTCGAAGAATGGGATTCAGTCGGGTCAAGGTCGATGCATCGACAACAAACTGATGGATATTCACTCCTAAAGGTTCGAGTTAATCCCCAGAGTGTCCCTCCACAAGGGTTCACCGGTTCTTGGTCTTCGATATAAAGTGCACCTTGAGTTACTACAAATACTCCTGGGAGTTCATTTCCGCTAGATTTCAATGCAGTTTGAACTAGATGCAAGAAGCCCAGAGCGATGTCACTCGGTCCTCGCCCATGGTCCAATCCCCAGAGGTACACGACACCTTCTAACTTCTGGTGGAGGTGGTCAGCCTGGATGGAAGATATAGCGGCCTCCATATCTTCCTTCACATCTGGTCTTACTAACGCTTCCGAATTGCTTACCTTCTGCCAGCTTGATCCACAACGAATATGTATGACATTTCTTCCGCGTGTTTTAATTTCAGTCGTAATGTCTTCCAGTAAAGCTCCTCCGTCAGACAGAACAATCCAAAAAGCATCAACTCTGGAAGGATTGGTTCTACTCTGGATATGGGTGGAAGATTTAGCCTCAAGGCGTTTCAAAACATTTTCAAACACTTTGGGAGATTTGAGTCCTTGTGTCTCCAGGAGTCTTGTAACATTTTCCAGATTTGTTGACATGCTTTCTGTTCCCTGCATAACGGCCAGAATGTCTCCACCTTCGTCATAAAGGACAGAAATCACATTTGCTCTCGTATGAATATAATTAACAAAGGAGGTGGGCTTTTTATAAAATTTGAATTCGCCGATTCCAATGGGAAGGATTAAACTTTCTTTGCCCTCGGTTTGAAAAATGATTGTTTGGAGCATACAATCAATTAAGATGGGATGGACAAGAAACTCGTTAAAATCTTGGGGCACCACAGCTTGGGCCAGAAGTTCTGATCCGGACGTCCATATTTTTTTAAGCGATCGAAAAGTGTCTCCGAATTTTAAGCCAGTACTGTCAGATCTTTGATAGTATACTCGCGGTTTTAGTTCATCTTTAAATTTCTGTTTAATTTCCTCCAATTTTAAATCTTCATGAGCTTCAGAGCCTTTAGATTCGAAGCGAACTATTGCTTTGGCATGTAAAGTCCACCTATTAACATCATCCTCCTCCTGCAACTTATAAATCCTTATCCTCTTCCTCTCAATCCCATCAACTGAGTCGATGTTCCCAACAGTGGTTTGCATTTCACATCCATTATCGGCCCGTATTGCCAAAGGGGCTTTGAAGGACAAGTTCTCCAGAATGAGGGGCATCGAAGGAAGTACACGCTTTTTAGAGTCGGGTAGAATCACTGCTTCCCCTGCTGCCAAGCACATCTCAATGTACCCTGCTCCAGGAAAAACTATATGCTTTCCAATAACGTGGTCTTTTAGGAAAGTGGCCTTGTGACTTAAGTCCAAGTGATTGTGGTAGACTTTCTGGGACGAAGCGTTTGGAAGTTCAAACCCTAAAAGGGGGTGAAGTTGTCTTCCATTTAGTGACGAAATTCTTTTGTTCGACGTGGGGAACCAATGCAAGCTTCGTTGAAACGGGTAGAAGGGCAAGCTGACCTTTTTGGCACAATAGTATCGATGAAATTCTTTCCAATTTACATCAAATCCTTGGGTATAAAGATTTCCCAACGCTCTGACCATAGTGGTCCATTCATTCTGTTTTTCTTTCATTGAGAAATGATAGGAAGCAGCGGTTAGAGTTGCTAGATTTTCAGCTACAAGTGATACAATAACTGGGCTCGGTCCTACTTCCAAGAATACATAAGGCCCTTTCTTCCCTACCTCTTTACAAGCGTCGATAAATTCCATTCCGTTTCGTGTGAGCCTTAGCCAATAATTCCCATTCAGCTCGTCCATTGTTTTCCCATCCAAGCCGGAAATGTACTCACAAGTGGGTTTTGAATGGGAAACACTGGAAGCGATATTTTTATACTCAGGGAGCAAGGGCTCCATTACTCGAGAGTGAAATGCATGGGATGCATTCAAAAGATGAGTTTTTATCCTTTTGGCCTTGCAAAGTTTTTCAAATATCAAAATAAACTCTTCAAAACCTGCAACGACGGTTTGCGTTGGAGAATTTACAGCAGCAATGTCCACCCAGAAATCTGACTGATTGACCTCATTACGTAAAGCTTCCGTGACCTCTTTGCTGGCCTTTATTACAAGCATCTTTCCCAAGGGAAGTCTGTCGATGAGTCTACATCGTACAGTAACTAATTTGAGTGCATCTGCCAAAGTGAGGATTCCGGCAGCGGTGGCAGCAGCGAATTCTCCTACACTGTGACCAAGAACGGCGTCTGGTTTCAAGCCCCAAGACTCCCAAACCTTCATGAGGCAGTATTCTGTGACGAATATTGACGTTTGACTGTACATTGTTTCATTTATTTTAACACTCGCATTTTCGTCCCAAATTACTTGTCCTATAGACAAGTTGTACAAGTCCTTCAATAACTTGTCACAAATGTCAAAGTTTTCTCGGAAGACGGGGCACACCCTGTACAGTTTCTTTCCCATCCCTGCGTATTGGGACCCTTGACCTGTAAAGAGCAAGCACAGTTTGGGTTTACCACTTTTGCAATCATTAGTTGTGAGTGATCGATTTTCAAGCTTTGTGAGGATCTCTTCACAGCTTTCTCCAACCACGGCCGCCCGAAACTCCAAATGGGCTCTCCCTGTGTTTGCTGTGAAAGTCATGTCAGACAGGTCCGTGGGGTTTAGCTTGAGATGATTTTCATAGCTTGACATCAAATCATTCAATGCGTCTTCAGTCTTTGCGGAAAGTGTCAATACCCTTGCGGATTCCGAATATTTTGAATACTTTTGAATTTTATGGATAAGAGGACTTTCTTCAATGATGAGGTGAGTGTCGCAGCCAGTTATTCCGAATGAGCTTACACCAGCTATTCTTGGATTGTCCTCTGTCTTTTTCCAAAGTTTAGGAACAAGAGGTATCTCAGCAGGGATTGCAGATAAGTTAATTTTTGGATTTAAAGTTTCAAAATTTATATTCGGCGGGATAATTTCTTTTTCAAGGGACAAGACAGTTTTTATTATTCCGACTATCCCCGAGCAAGATTCAGTGTGACCAACATTAGACTTGACTGAGCCGACAATCAAGGGCTGGAGTCGGTTCTTGGAATAAACTGCTTGTATCGATTTCATCTCTAAAGGATCTCCAACAGGAGTGCCTGTGCCATGCGCTTCCACATAACTTACTTCACATGCTTCAACACCGGCCTCCGAAAGGGCTAATTTCATGGCCAAGGTCTCGCTTTCTGAGGTTGGGGTGCCCATACTGAGACTAGTCCCCTCTTGAGTTTGACCATAACCACGTATCAATGCTCTAATTGTGTCTCCATCTCGAACGGCATCGGAAAGACGCTTGAGTACTAGGACTCCGCAACCTTCTGCGCGTCCATATCCATCAGCTTTACTGTCAAATGGTTTACATTTGCCATCAGGTGAATTGACCACTTTCAAGTCTTCAAAAAAGTAGGGTCGAAGAAGTAAATTGACCCCACATGCCAGTGCAAGGGAAGACTCGCCATTTCTCAAACTTTTACATGCCAAACCAACTGCTACCATGGATGTTGAGCATCCGGACTCGGTGGAAATATTAGGGCCCGTTACTTCTAAAAAGTGAGATAGTCGTCCACCAGTAGCCCCAAAAGAATTTCCCATGTAAGAACGATAAAATTCCGTCCCCCGAAATCCACTCTCAGTCATTAAGTCCTTGTAATCATTGGTCCAAATTCCTGTGAATATTCCCGTTGGACTCCCTTTCAGTGTTAAAGGGTCGATGTTGGCATCTTCAAGAGCCTCCCAACTAACTTCCAGGAGGAACCTCTGCTGGGGATCCGTGTAGATTAATTCCATGGGGCTCATCTGGAAAAAGCTACCATCAAACTGGTCTATGGGACATTTTAGAAATCCAGCATTCATTTTTTTCTCATCATCTTCTATAACGCAAGACTGTTTGGGTGTCCAGCGATACTCTGGAATTGGCTTCTGGCCATCTTCTCCGCTTATTAACAAATCCCAAAATTCTTCGACATTGTTTGCCGACGGAAACCGACCTGACATTCCAATGATTGCAATTGGTTCGTTTACTGGAGGGTGTCCGGAAATTTCAGCTTTCCCTCCAACTCTGTCCTGTTAGTTAGTAAAGGCTTGTTGTAACTTGAGTATTCATGAATCCCACACAATTTTAATTTTCTTTTTTATTGAATTACCGTATTGATGTCTCGATATAAGGACATCCATAATTCTAGTATTTCCTGTTTTAAAAAGATAAACATTGTTTCACATGTTTAGGTAGTCTGGTAAGTTTGTGAAAGCTTTAAACCTTTTCGAATGTGCCAGCCTTGAAGGGCATGAGAACTCGCCCTTCTCTCGTTATCAACTCAAATGGATTTTTCTCAATGAAATGTACTAGACTGGGCTCGAAGGAATCACTAGAGAAAAAGGGTCAGACGTTAATAATAAATATCATAACTTCTTCTAAACGTCTAATCAATGGATTAGTAAAAGTGTTAGTAAATGTTGAATTAAATAATGAAATCGATTACATATTTCCGGTAGCAGATGAATCATTTTCCAAATCCACAGAAATCACAAATTTCCCTTTTTGCAGTTGTATCGGGGAAAGAGATTGAAGCCAATTTTCAAAGAATAAATTCGGATCTTGCTGGCTCTGGAAATCTGTCAAGTTTTCATGGGAATTTAAAAAAAAATCAGTTAGGTTTCATAAACTAAAATCTATTTAAAGAAATCATTAGTGAAATCACACAAGTGTAATCTGACTTGTAGTTTCAAAACTCTTCTCTAGTAATGACCAATAATTGTATGGGTTAAAATTGTAATGGCAAAATCAAGTGAAATCGGTCATACCCTTATCTGATTGGGTTTGTTTAAGCGTCTGCAAGATACTACAGTAGACATCCATTGAAGAGGACAAAACTACAACCGATCCCTCAGAACCATCCACGACTTGGGCAACAGAGTTGACCATGTCCATCTCAAACAAATTGTCACAGTTGCGGAGCATCTATATATTTTACGGACATTGGTAACTTGATCGTTCCAATAAATAATGCAGAATGTAATGTGGCGGCCCACTAACCAAAACAGCTCTATCGACGAAAGCGCATTTCTTAACAAAGGACAAACTCAAGCAATTCAGTACGGCACAATTTCTCAGCGTCAGTCCTTTGATGCTCAAAAGATTATGGGAAATAAATAAAAGGCAGTCGAACTCTTTTTCCAACCGCCGTCTGAAAATTAAAATCACGTGAAAACCGATATCCGATCCGATTAAAAAGAATTCAATTACAAGAGCTATTATGATAACCTTATCTCAGAAGAGATGGTCGGACCAGCCAGAACGATCGTTTTCCTATTCGTCCGAATTCGTTTTAGAGATTTCACAAATATCAAAGCTTGCATGCAGGCCTTATCATCTTCTGCCACTGTAACCCACACCTCATCCCAGGCTAAAAAAATCACCGATTTATCGTATTAATTATCCAACCGAGTATAACTAAGTTTCGATAACTTGTGGCCACAATAACTGGCAAAAACAGATTCCTTACCTGGACTCATCTTGTCAGTTGAATTTTCAATAAAAATTCCAAAATAAGTTTTAATCGTTCAGTAAGTGAGTTGACCACAAGCGTTATTGAAGCGAGATTAGTTGGTCGTAAATCCTGGCTCAAAT
This sequence comes from Agrenia bidenticulata, assembly GCA_034694785.1. Taxonomy (NCBI): domain Eukaryota; kingdom Metazoa; phylum Arthropoda; class Collembola; order Entomobryomorpha; family Isotomidae; genus Agrenia; species Agrenia bidenticulata. Next base: position 40,485 of record JAQFYM010001066.1, read on the forward strand.
CTGACTCTAGTCTACTCGTTCTGGAGATCAAGTTTAAATGACAGCACTTGTGGGACTGCTCTCAATAGGTTTTCTTTATAAATGTTTAAAAAACGTTGCGAAATCCAAAATTATTACAATATACAGTCGGTGAAACCTGGGGTGTATTCAATTTAGAAAGAGAGTAAAAATCGTAAATACTTGATTTATTGCACCGTTTAGGATTTACGATAGGATCGTTTAACATGTAATATCGCAATCCTATTGACAATGCAATTATTACAATACTATTGAAATTGTTTAAAACCTTTCAAAATCATTAATGGAAACCCTTACAACAGATACAACTGGAGTTTGCCTTAGAAAAACGTTTGATTTATTACTGGCGTATTCAATTAGTATAATGAGTTGCAGTGGATTGGCTTTTTGATTAATAACACCAATTAACTGGTTTGACTCACAGAATTTCTATATATCATGGGGCAACACTCAGTCTGACCCTTTTCCCGTTCGACAAG
>JAQFYM010001067.1:0-40980 GCA_034694785.1 Agrenia bidenticulata
TAAGTAAGGGGTACTGGGGACTGGGAGGAATACTATTAAGTAAGGGGTACTGGGGACTGCGAGGAAACCCTCCTTTTCTGTGGCCCGACTGGGTCACCACCCTGCTAGTGAATCCTTAATAAACAGTCCATATGTAACGTACTATACTACAGATATATTAACCATGACAGGAAGATAAAACCTCTATGCTAGAAATGCGGGTACTTATTATGGCGCTTTCGGCATACTATTATCTAAGATATATGAACCTTTAAAAACTCAAAACAATCCAAAAACGTGAATATTTTCCATTATTTTTTACGCTTCATCTCAGTTTTAAACTGTGCATTAATGAAAGTTAACAACCTCAATTAAATTAATCACACTTCCTATTTGTCAAATGAAAAAAAGTTACTTTCAAGTGCAATGTCACAATAATTGCAGTTGCCGCACCTCTTTATTACTAAATCTCAACGTAAACATGTGTTAAGGAACGTCCACAATTATTTTACCACGAATTATGCTAATCTCATGCATCCCCAAAAATCTTGAACTTACAAAAATAATATGCGTAATACTTTTTACAAGATGCATTAAATGTTACCCATCTTCATAAAATTTTCATGAACTAGAAATATTTAATGGAAAATTTGAAGACTTTAGATTTTTAAGATCGGTCTTGATTTTAATATTCCATTCTTGGTTAAGATTTTGCGGTAAATGAACTTGAAATTGGAATTAGGAAGTGTTTTCTTAAATCACGTTTTCTCAAAGCAGGTTTTGACATGGTGATAGTACAAACCATAATGTGCGTTTCAACCTGAGTCAACGGTTTCAGGCATTTCACAATTCTCACGTCCCTCACTGAAACTTGAACTGAGAATTTAATTTGGAAAATGTCTTAAAACAAAAGCTCAAGTGGATTTTGTTTTTTGATTTCAAATTTTAAAATCCTTTGAATAAAAGATCGTCCCACGTGAACGTTATTTAAGTAGATGTATTGCAGCAAACATGATCGTGATTTTTCGAGCTATGTGGATCAAATAATCCAATAAGTCTTCCTCTTTCGTTTCAATCTCGATGGTATGATTTATTTATTTGCCATTCAAATGGAACTTGAATAGCTTTACTTTATCTGCTGGTTTCAAACACGATTGTGATTGACTGAAGGAAGAGTTATATTTTCAAGAACGGATCGTTCAACTCTGAATAAAGCAATACGTACTGAAAATTTTTAGAAAATAGAATTTTACCCGTCCACCTCTTGTAAGTAGTGAATTATAAATTCAATTTAACTTACTACTAAGATAGGCTCATATCTCGATCAATATGCATATTATCATTCTTTAGTCCAAGTAAAGTAATTTTAAACATCTGTTTATAAATACAATGTTTATGTGTAAAACATGGTAAGCAATAACTGACCACAGATGTTTAAAGTATCGAAGCTTATCATTAAAATTTTTTATTCTAAATTCTGACCCAAAAGGATGGAACACGAAGATCTTGCCAAATTCAGAGGATGAGTAGGAGCCTGAAGGCTGATCAGTACCGAGCCAAACAAATCTTTTGACTCTATAATTTTCTTAGCTTTTTAGCCCAAAATTAGCCGTCTAATTTCTTTTGAAAACCTAGAAGGTCAGATAATTAATACCTTTACAAGAAAAAAATCATAACTCACAAAACTAGACAAGGGTAAAACACTTAATTTAAATCTTACATTCAAAAGTCATGAATTGGCAATTTCTGAAAATACAATACGATTATTACCCACACTGATGGGGTCAATCTCTTGGTTTTAGTAGGGAAGCCATAAAACTATAAAACTTTTATTGAACCTTCAAGAATATTTGGCAACAATTTTAGATCCTTTTAATTGAGAGTGTTTCGTATTCACAAAAAATTCATATACATTTGGATTTTTTATACTTTCAGTATGAAATAAATTATTCATACCAAGTCTGTTTAAAAAAATTGTTGCGGTCATCCGCTGACTCAACTTTTTCAATTGATTAGTACATTATCAATGGTAAGAACACAATACTTTTTGAATGAACTGGACATTGACGGGACAGGAGTGCCAAGTCTCTTTCAAAAGTTATTCGTTTTAGACTTTGACTTAATGATTGTTTCTTTCCAACGGAAATTGAAGAACAAACATTCACAGTATTTGAAATTAAAAGCTTAAGTTTTATAAGCCATCCTATTCATACATAAAATATCAAATGGAATTACAGAATAACCCAATTGACGTTTTTTGATTATGGTTATAATTTATAAGGTATTTCAATTTGGCATTGACAATAATTCAAAAACTGATACAAGGATTTCTATCTTCCACTTCCTATCGTAATATTGTTCAGTATCCAGTTTGATCTTTATGCAATTCCTACCAATCTTAAAAACTTATTTAAATTTTCACAAATTTAATCCATCAAATATAGCTTTAGAAGTTTATATTCGGTACCAATAAATTATATGGAAGTTAATAGTTGAAAGTAGACCACAGTCGAAGAAAAAAATCTTTAAGTCTATATGCTAATATTTAGCTCATACACATACTCTATGAAAAATTAATATTTATTTCTATAAACTTGCTCTGAATCTGATTGCATATCATAATTCGTGATTCGATTCGCTGCCTTGGCCGTCTCATCTCTAGAAAATATGCGTGTCTTGTCAGTAAATCAGTGAAAATGAACTGAGTCTTCAAGACTCTAGGCTATCAACAGCGTATGTTCTTATTAACGAAGTAATTCCCACAGAAGAGTATTTTTTGAACTCGACCTAAAATGCAAATTCGTAAATTTAACCTTAGGCCGACTCCCACGTTGCGTCTGCACATTTTTTTGATAAAACGTCTTGCCATATTGCCAGTGAGAACTTTCAATTCTAGAAGAAAGCCATATACGAAACGAAAGCGTATATGATACAATGGCATGCTAGCTAGAGTAAATTACTATTTGCATAGTTAAGAGCTCGTAAAGATCTTTAGACTAACCGATTAAGAGACTGCATGAGTCATATTCTAAGAACTGGTAACCGCTGCTAGAGTTGGCAGCTGCAAACATGATTCTCCTTAGTAAAAGTGATAGTAAAATTCCTCATCATTACTAGAGAGGTGTGACAGTGGATTTTACGCTATGAACAAATCAGTGTCACATTCACGGTTTATGAAATCTAGCCAACGTTTCTTGAGAGTGTGACTTATGCTGTACTAGTCCATTTCCAAAGAAATATTATAATTCACCCTCCTAATGATGAAAAATAAACAATCTAAATGATGATATCATCAATATCATCAATGAGCTTTTGTTTTTGCTAAAATACCAATATATTATAATAGCATTACATTTTTTAGCTAGTTTAGATTAAGTAAAAAACTCAAAGTTTTGATCATTCAAGCAGGGATTTTAAATAATATTCAAATGATTGTTAACGGTTGCCTACAAAAAGCTTCCAATTTGGCATTGTCTATCGATGTCCTATTTCTATAAAGGAGATTGGAGTAGGACCTTCCTCTAACTAATTCTCACATGGTTTTAAACACACTGACCCCGACATGAGTTTTAACCCCGTTTCGTGAACTGAAAAAAGTGAATATTAATTCAATTTCATTTTACTCTGTCACTGTTACTTCTTTAGTCGTTAAATAAACCTGATTTCGCCTTTCGATGATAAGTATCGAATATTATACTAGGCATATCAAAAAGTTGTAAACTATAACAAAACACAACGTAAAATACGAGTATGCAATATCAACATGATACCGGATGATATAATACCTTCGTTGTCCGTTGGTTCTATGTGAACTAATGTACTCTGTCTGACATTTTCCCATGACGGCGTGATTTTTTTTATCAATTTTCCTTGTCATTCACACTAAAATAATTATAACCTATAGGTAAATATGTACCAGTAAAAGCAACAATAATACTTTATTCTACGCCTTGAGAACGGAAACTGTGCGTCTAAGTATTTAACATTGTAAATACATGTCAACCAACAAAGAATATAGCTGGTAATTATAAAAACAGAGCCAGAGCTATGTCTGAGGAAACTACAAGTGCAAGTAAATTGACAGGAAGCGTAGTATAATTTTAAAATGGGGATGAAGCCCCACAACTGATTAGAAATAGGTAGTGAAAGAGTAACTTAAAATGGGCAACAATTTGATTAGAAGATTGCGATTTTTGTGATGTGTCGTAAGTTTTATGACAATTCATAATTTGCATTTACTGGTACGATTCAAGTCAAACATGAATATTGTTGAGTATGGCTAATTCATCCAAAGTTTGCATTTTGCATTGTAAGACCAAGACACCTTCTGCACTATGCGATAAACAATGGAGTAAAACAAAAGTTTTAATCAAACCATCACGCTCATTCTTGTGCGTACAAAACAACATGAGGAAGCAGGAATATTTCGAAACTTCAAACACAAATAACAAGCTTCCGTTAAATTGATCGAATCGAAATTAATAAATACTCGTTGCCGTTGATTGCACAGAGTTGCCCAATTCCTTAAGTAACACTCAAGACTTAAATAACTCTGGCCTAATGAATAAAACATTGAATTACTTTGCAGCATATCATAGAAAATGAAATCGTCATTAGTGTTTAGTAGTAGAAGGACTTAATCGATATTTTATATTTTGCTTATTCATTAATTTTAATGATCGTTTGCAACTTATGAAATATTATTTAAGAAACTCTTTTAATCTTCGATATGACATAGGAGACTTCAAAGGATGAGAGAATTACAAAAAATTAATCTATTATGAATTATGGCAGTAAGTATGGAATGCTATAATTAATTGTTCATTACCTTTGCAGCGTTTATCCGCTCCACATTCCAATCCATATTCCGAATCGCAAAGAGCATCCACATTGTTACACTCTTCTGTAAGTTGTTTGGCACATACGAAGCAGCAAGTGCAGTCTCTCCGAGCTATTAAACGTCCGTTCGGACAATCCGAGGAAGTTAAATTCTTTCCACATGGCACACGATCAACACCACAAACGCACAATGAAGACGGTTGCCCCCAAACCCCTAAGTTATTTTCTCCATCGGAAATAAATCCGAGTATTGTAATTAAAGCTATAAATAGGAAAGCCGGGTTGGATGATCTACCAGCTAACCTAAATGAGATTTTGAACTGCCTCGAGATTGTCCTTCCAATCATCTTCTCCCACATCTTTGTGATAAATTGTTAGGCTTATAATTTGTAAATAATTTAAAATTTGAGATATTGAAAATCAGGCCATTTAGTTAGTTGGTAATTGAGCTAATTTTTTAAAAGAAATTATTCTTGCTGCTGGACCTTGTTCCACAAATCACTTTCACTTGTGGGACTCGCTTAATCCTACTTAAAAGTAGAGCAAGTCTGGTACTTGACACTTGAAACTTTGGAAGTGAGACAGGTAGGTTATGTTATGGGAGAGTGGCAAACCTATCGTACATAATCCAGGGTTAACCCTCACAGAAGAATCCAGGCAGGATATTAACCATTAAATCAGTAGTATGTCCTTACACACCAAGGCACTTATTCCCAGCGAAGAACCTATTGTACAAAAGAAGTTCCCTCCGTCAGGTGTAAGGGGTATTAAATATTATTATATTTCCTTCGGATTTCTTGCTCAAGTCCCCTAGCTAAGTATGAAAAAAAACTCTAAGGAGCGTGTATTTCTTGTACCCTTTCTACATTATATTATGATGTGCAACTTGGAAGATTATATATTCATAACAAGTGGAAGCAGATCTTAAAGAAATAGCAACCAAGTTCCTTAGAGTTGTAACAAAATACGACTGAAGTAGTATGACTGAATATGAAATGAAGCACACACACGAGAGAACAGGTAGGTTTCTCCCCCACTGTTGACTATCTACCTGTAATTTGGATTTCTTCGTATAGCGAGAAGAAAGAGGTGAGGGTGATTGTGATGGTACATGAGAACATTTGAGGCATTCGAAATCTTATACAGTATAGTAGTAAGTAGCATGCCAACTAACTCTAAGAACTTTCGACCGGACGGAGTTGATGTTCTCTTGTTGTGTTCTTCAGGGGTTGTTGGCAATCAAGCATTATTGCCCTAAGGGTTAGCTGTACAAGTTGAAGATTGAAAACCAAGGAAGATAGGGTAGATTCGTATGAATAGGTCCAAACATATCTTCTTCAAAGAATTGGGTAGTCCACCTCCAGTTTTAAATATAAGGTTTTGTTAGTGTCAGCCTGGGTTTTTACCTCTGAGTCTGACTGCTTAAGCTTAGAGTTCCTCAAGTGGACTGCACAGACAGGGGTAGATTATTACACATAAGTATGTAAGATTATTATTATATTTTATTATTGTATGCTGTGTGTAAGGTATTGTGGATGGTATATGAAGATTATAAATTAATTTCACTATCCTTTCTGTTCAACCTCCGGTTTCAAATCTTCAAAACCTCTGAGAATGATAATGGAAGTATCTTGTACGTCTATTGTATATAAAAAACATCAGCATATGCACCAGGTTTCACGACAAGATCGTATAATCTTCTTAAGGGAAAATTAAACATGCAAATGCAGTTTGGATTTCCAAGATAATACCTTCATTGCGATTTTTATGCACAATGAGATTTACCACGCATTTAACGTATCGTAAATCCTCAATTACTAGATGAAAAATTTCTTAATATTAATTTCAGGGCACTAAAATACCTAAGAAACCTTTTGGAAGTCTGGGTATGTAAGTGACACGCTTTTAGCTCGGTATCATGATGACACACAGGTATTTTTTTGAAGATGAGTTAATCTTTGAGACTCAATAACCCTCAGGTCTTTCAGCTCCATCTTTTTATCTCTAACTAAGAACCATACCAAAATACATTTCCTTAGGAATTTTAAATGCCTTGGCTGTCAACGAATCTTTTCCTAGAACCATTACAGATTTCAAGCCATAAATTTTGGTACTGCTGAGTGTTCCCTTTCAGCAGTAAAATTCATTTAAGAAGAACATCTTGATAACGAAGTAGATCCCTTGGTTGCTCGAGGTAGCTTCTTTTTTTGTATTTTCTTCCCTCCTGGTATATATTCGTATGTATGGATGACTTCGTTTAATTTTAAGTGCACTAAATATACACATTAAATCATGCAGCAGAGACTTAACGAACTTGTAATCTCTATCTAGTCCTTAAAAATTTTAAACAATGAAATTACTCGAAGGATCGGTGAACATTTGCAATTTAAATTACCATGAACTAACCAATTTCAGTCAATTTCCACGGTTATACAAGAATCAAATCATAATTTATTCCCTAATTTTGTAACTATCTGTCTCACACCAACCACAAAGACATGAGAAACGACACCGGTGCTGAACTAGCGATTTTATTATTTATTTCCCCCCACCAACTCTATGTACCAAATTCAGTGAAAAATCAACACTTCCGAGAATTATCACGGTAACGAATGGTAGACTACCAACCGGCTGGATTGACGGACAACGATAATCATGCAAGCAATAACGAATGGGCCAAAATTCCATGTTTCATAAGGAAATGCAATAATTTCTTCAATGCGAGATTTCCAAATTCTAAAACGCCTTACAAAATGTGTAATGATCCTGCCCTGCAGTCGTTGGACTCGTTGGCGGAAAGAAATGAAAGGAGATTCGCAAAAACACCATAGATGAAAAGCGGATCAAAACTACTACCGGCTTGAGATCAATTATTTAAAAAAATCTATATCCATTCATGTCTAATGGTTTGTTTATCAGCGTAGGCTTGGAAGAAGGAAGCTCTATTGTGTTCTACTACTGCGACTATTGACAGAGTTGTATTGGTCATGCTGTACGTGACTGTACGATTGCAGGCTTGATTGAGTAGAGTAAACAGAAGTCACTGACCGGAGGTACATGGACATATTTGGCACAAGAATACCACAAAAGAATGCCCAACCAATTCAATGGGCCTAAGTCAGGTACCATACCACTCCAGTTTTTCTTCCGTAATCATTTGGATTCATTTATAGATCCATACAACATGAGGATATAAATGCAAATTAAGTACAATTTTCAGCGGCTAAACAAACTAGACGAGTTTCTATTCTCCTAATTGTAAATCGATAGTCATAAAAAACATAGAAAAAGGTAAAGTTATCGATTGCGAAGTGCGGCATGCATGTAGGTAAGCTACTTTTTGAGGCGTCTCGGATTTTTTCAGAATCAACGACCTACCTTAACTAATAACTTTGTTCTAACAAATATTGCGTAGAGTCATATGCTCACACATATATTTTTCAATCAGAAAAAGGGCTAACCAATTAAACTCGAGAGTTTGTAGTTACTGGACCTAATTTGTTTTACTGAATAGATTGCGAAATTTTAATACGGTAACCACCACTTTAAGAGTTGCCTAAGCAAAATTGTTAAAAGTTAATTTAAGATAGTACTACGAAACTGTTGGAGAAAAATATTCAAATGTATGTATAATAAAAAGCTATGTATGTTAGTGTTCATTTTATCGAAAGTTTTATATAGCCAAATTTTTATAGAATATATTGGAAAAATTGCATGCACATTTTTATTTTATGATAATGTTCTATCCCTTGTTTCTTAACCGTAAAACATAATCTAGTATCACAAGAAATGTATGAATTTATTTGACGATAGTTTTTATGAGAGAGCTCAAGAGTGAGAACAAAGCTCAAATGTGCCAATTACTAACTAATTGTAAAATAAATCATCTGAATCGGACATGGGCTTTTGGAAACTGCCGCAAATTGCCCAAGGATTAAAGAATTGCTAATATGATCTTGGCTATGTAGCAAGCAGGATAATAATGATTCCCCGCAGTGAGAGGAAAATTCCAGATAAAGATAATAAATGGTAAATCAAACGAGCATCTGTAACGAAGTGGTTTGATCGACCATGATTCAGTTTTCATCAAGAGAGATCAAATTGGCTGGAGACATGATCAGATTTTTAAAAACAACTAGTAGCCTGAAAAAAATCTTATAAGCCTATACCATCGACTTACAATTATGTACAACATGTAGTCCAGGAGAAATTGGGCAGCCTTGAAATAACCCTTTTTAATTTCTCGGGTCACTAAACATCAATTATCTTCATGATTGCTATCAAATGTTTTGCATTACAGCCCTGACAATTTAAAATATCCTAACATTTAGGTAAATCTAAATTTAAAGTATCAAAAACATCAAAAAAAATCTTTTTACCTCGAACCGTGAGTGCATTAAAAAGGGTTAAGATCGGGGATAAGATTAATCATACTGCTTAAATACACAATAAATTGAACGATTAAACGATTACATGTTAACAATATGCCGATATTGTTATTTGTTAGAATATTGAATCTTTACTTTGTTAATAGCATTAAGCGTATTCTCCCATTAAGATTCAAGCAAGCTAGCTTTAATACCAGCTACGAATAATCTTCAAGGGAATTTGGGACATCTGTATGCGTAAAGCAATACTTCTCCTTGCTCCCATTTCAGTCATAATATCACAACGAGAGATGTAGCAACCTACGGTACCTTTCTCAACTCGCACGGACCAAAAACACTTTGTTCATGATTCTATGCTGGTAGGATTCATGTTCCGCTTTTTCATTAATGTGCCATAATGCAAGATCCGCTACATAACACTTTATCCTTTTTTTTAAACTTGACAAGTGCAGAACCAATTTCCAAGCTGATTTAGATACGCATATTAACTTAGAAATTGGTGACAACTTAGATATTGGTGACCAAAATTGCTTCATTCAGTAGTTTAATTGCATAAAATTAGAAAAATACCACGGAATTCTTGAGGAATGCATGCATGCTATTCTCCGGCTGACAAAAAATATATTTCTGAAATTCTATTTAAAACAAAATTTCGAAATAAATAAATTTTATCTTGTTTTACACACACGAAGGGGATTTGGGTTAAAGCAAATGCTTAGGGCAGATATTTTTTAAAAGTTAAAATTGAGTGTACTGGAGAATTTCGAACCGGTCCCTGCACACGAATTCTATGATAAAATTTATTCTTTAAACAGTCTAAGAAGCCAGCGAGTAACCCTACTAAAGTCCATAAAAACTCAATTTAAAAGTTTTGTTTTTAATATTACAGATAATTCACATCGAAATAAACTTTTACTCCAATAAAAAGGTAAAAATAAAATTAACAATTCAAAACCTTCTTCAACTCTTTTCATGTAAATGATTCTATCTAGTGTATTTTGTGTTATAAAAAACCTGATGGCATCAATTAAATCTTTTGAAGAGATTTGCAATTCCTCCACCACAACCAGGCACGACCTCAATTCCTTGAATAGACCCTATAAGAAAAGGAACAAGTTGCAAATCAATCTGCCTAATCCATTTGCAGACACTTGAGAAGTAAACAGACCTAGTCCCTGGAGAAGTACATCATATTATTTTCTCAAGAGCAATTCTTCTTTACTTATCAACACACCATTGACGTAGTTGAGTCTAAAGATTCATTTGTGGAAGTGCTATATCTTGTCGTATTATAATCACTCGTCCAAAGACCCCTTTCTTGTCTAAACATCAAAACCAGAAGCCAAGTCAAACAACTACATTACATTCTCATATTACATTATTACTTATTGGACTAAAAACATCCATGGCCAAGCACTAGCTACAATAAACACAAGCTGGCAATTTACTAAAGTAACGAATTTCTACTTCTTCCTTCCCGTAGATTATTATGAAGCTCATATTTACACAAAAGTAAAGAAGGATGATTGTCATCCTCTAGATTGTTTCATAAGCACATTTAAACAGTGGAAAATGGCAACGGGGATTATATTTGTAAACAGCTAACTGAGGGACTAGTAAAGCAAATATCTTTCGTGTATCGAAACGACGGCTTTGGGTTTAGTTTTTATTTACAAGCCTCTATGAGCCCCATGGCCCACTATACCTGCCTCTACCCCAAATAGGGAAAAACAACAATCAACTGAATTTATGAATAATTTGCTATAGTCATTAGTTTGTAGTGACAGGAGGCCTTATGAATTGTAAAAGAGTTTCAAAATGGATGGAGGTTCATCAAAATGAATACAAAATTCTCCTTCTGTTCATGACGGGGAGAGGATGAAAAGCAATTGAATAGAATTACTAAAAGGCTAGAGACTCTAGCCTGCCTGGAGAACCTTTGGTAGTTAGAATGTATAAAATATAATAAAACATAATGAAAGGAGTCTCAAACTCGATGAAATGAATTCATTCAAACACACTATTAGGTCTACTATTATGAAAGATATAAAAAACAGAAGTGAGTAGTGGAAAGCCTCTGTGCCTGGGCTATACTAGTTAGTAAAGTTGGCATACAAGGAACGATAGGATGGTTTTTGTAGCAATTTATGGAGGATTCAAGCCCTTGTCCGGAGAGTAGTTCGCGAGTTCTCGGATAATTTTGAAAGGGGAAGGCCGAAACGATGAGGTTTGAGAGCCGCCTTCAACGCTTGGGTCTCAGGATCTATTGGTGGTAGATGGGAAGGAAATCCTCCTCTGGTATCTCGAGAGAGATGTTATTAGCTCCTCTTGGCATCCCCTCCGAGGGTCCTCGTCCATTAATGTCTCTTGACAAAGAAAGAAGCTAGCAAATCAAACAAAATCGTTGCTCGTGTCTTGAAGCCCCTGAAGTGTTCTTCCCATCCATCTATTCATTCATCTTCATCTCTTGTTGTATCCATCTCCAAAAACCTAAAACTAACCATCCATCCTTCCTATTCCTACCTTCTTGTCATCCCATCATCACCATCCACACACACACAGTCTCAATCCTTCCAATCCACTATAGCCAAGTTTAGGGGAGTTATAAAAAAAAAACTTATTCCCACGCGTGTACACGTATCATCTCCCAAGATATTTCCTAGCTCAGTTCGCGTCTTGGCTCAGACCTCTGATCGCTACACTTTTTTCCCTTGTTGGCGTGGGACTTTCACCTCAAGACTTTCACTCGTGGTGGTGTGGCTATCTCCCTTAACAAAATAAGAGGGAGTGTGAAGGAAGGGTCGTTGTAATTTTAAGGGCCTTGTTGAACTTGAACACAAGAAATTAAGGTACAAGAGAGAGGGAGAGGTTCAGCTGTGTATAGCATAGGGTCTCTTCTGGAGTAGGAAACCAACTGCTTAGTATATAAACTGGATGAGAAGGAGTACCCTCCTACTGTACTACTGCCTCCTATGCTGAGTGGATTATTTGAAGGACCAAATCAAGAGAGTTGTTGAGAGGCGGACGAGTAGGACAGTATAGTTAGTAGCACTATTCCCCAGCTCAGTCTCATTTCCCAATCTATAATCTACGAGTATTAAGTACTAAGCCCAAGTATAATGTAAGGCATATCACTCCAGAGAGTTGAAAAGGAGAGTACACTTCTCCAGAAGAACTATTATCGGTATTATTGCTGCTATTACTTTAGATGTGAATATCAGCTGGTATTTGGTCCACTCATTAAAGTACCTTTGGCCCACCTCCGACCTCTTGATCTGCCAAGAACCTTTTAGCATTATTTTCCTCCCTTTTTGCAAGTCCCTAAGAATTTGAAGATTTAAAGAATGGGGAAACAAAAGTAGTCTTGCCAAAGGGTTTATAGAGAGCGGACTACAAAATACAAGCTAAACTCTTGTGGTTACAGATACTATTGTTATTAAGAGGCTCAAGTATCAAGTTTAGTAGGACCAGTAGTAGAGTAAGTAAAGTGCTCCAATACTCAATTACCATCAAATAACCATCATATAAACTCCTTCTTATTTGAGAGTTCACAGCCGTGAGTGACACTTGAGTGCATTACACATTGAACTTCAGATCTCTCAGAATCCAATCCAAGCCAAATACCCAGGAGGAGGAGTGAGTGTGAGTGGTAATTCACCGTCTCTTCGGAATTATTGTTATCATTATCGCCATCAACCATCACACCCTCAGCATTCAACAGCATCAACATAATCAAGAACCACAGGAGAAAGAGAAGTAGTGCACTTTTTATCTCAAGGGCTATTAAGTAACTCTCCACTCACCTCCCATTCAGCATTTGAAACGGGACGCAAATTAAGTAATCTTAAATCACATCAAAGACCACTCGAGAACTAATATCAAATACATCACCCATAGTAGCCCAAACACCCAAATGTATTACAGTAAACAATAATATTATATCTCAAGAGGCATAGTCTGCAGAGGGAGAGAAAGCTCTCATTTGGAAGAGAGTCTCTTCAGGTGTTTGACCGGAACTGGATCCTTCATTCATTTAACTACAAAGCTCAAGTATCCCATTCAACAATTTACTACTAGACTTTTAAATTAAAATGAACAGCCATTATAGATCATTAGTAATTTAGACTCTACCTTCTACATCCACCCACCTCTTTCATATCATAGAGAAGAGAGGCTTTTCGGAATCGGCAATTATTTGCCGAGTCATAATTAATCGTCAAAGTGGACCAATCGAGTCATCCTCCCTCCGTACCGTATTGGTATCAATGGCCAATAGGATTGAATTCTCAGAATTCTTCTCTTTCAAGTGAGCCCCTTCAGGAAACTTGTGTGCCAGTAAACGAGATCAAGAAGGAAAGGTTATCTCCGCCGTCACCCCGGTGTGAAGATTCCTCTGCACACATCTCACCTTCCCCCCGCATCGATACGGAAGTAACAATTTCTTCAAACTTATCTCATAGTAAGCCGACTCAAGTAGGGAGTGGTGGTAAAATTTCGGATTTAGAAAAAGGATTTGCATCAGGGACGGTGGAGGGACAATGTGGCCATAGTTCTAAACTTGAAAATACGGATGAATCTACAGCTACTAAAGATTCCGTAAAACTAGAGTCGACAATTCGTAGAGAGCCGGAAGGAGAGTTGAGGGGAGAGGATTCTGGAGATTTCCAAGACCATCAATTAACCGAGTTAGAAAACCACCATTCACATATTTCTCAAATTCACCAGCTTCACAATTTCACCCACCGAGCTGGAGTTGACATTTCCACGCTCGCCGACTTATCTGGCGAGCTTGCCATGTCGTTGAGCCCCAAACATAACTTACAACACACCACACCATTTTCTGTAACTGATATACTAAGCCCACTTGAAGAGTCTTATCGAATTAGCAAAGGTCTTGTTGACTCAAGCAATACATTTTCTCAACTTACCTCATCAGGAACCGGTTCGCCCACGCCCCCATCCCCTTATCGAATTTCTCATCCCCATCCCCATCCCCACCATTTCCAATTATCTGGAGGAGATCACCATCTCAGCAGTGGTAGTCAATCTCCAGTTTCCGCAGTAGTGGCCGCCATGAATGTCCCAACCAGTTCCCCGTATCATATGCACGTCCCGCAACTCTCTCACCCCGGGGCTGCGGCATTCCAGGCCCAATATTGCAATGGGGCTGACTTACATGGAATGGGAGGTCATTATGGCGATGTACGAAGTTCCGCCACAGCCGGATGGTATGGAGCTTCTTCGACGGATCCTAGATTTGCTAGTAAGTCACATTTATTTCCTTATTCCCATTTCCTCAATCCTAGTCAGTGCGTGACATATCTCAACAATCTACAAATAGGAAACTATATGCAGTTTTGAATCCAAACAATGCGTTATTTAAAATCTTATGTGTACAAGCTTGTGTATAGAGATTCCCCGAACGTGACCTGTCTCAAATCTGCTTGAACCGTAAAAATAAACCATTCATGAATGAGAATTCAATTCCATTCTGCGTATTTTTATACGGGCTTCGTTCCTTAGATTCCAGGTGCTTATAAAAGGCCTTGAATTTCATACAATTGATGACTAAATTGTACTATCGTATATGTGTACTCACAAATTCTTTGTGCGTATTTTATGACAGTTACTCGGCTGATGGGATCATCGGGTGCTGGGATGAATATGAACGTGTCAAATATGTCCGGATTGAGTGCATGCAGTATGGGACCTGATATCAAACCCATGCAGTTTCCTCTGGCTCAAAGACGGAAACGCCGGGTTCTTTTTACCCAGGCTCAGGTTAGTATTTCAAATATCTCCTCTTCCATTATCTGTATTTTCTTATTCTAGACATCTCAATTATTTAATACTACTCACTGACAAATTCAACATGGGGGGTTGATCCTGCAATCTTTTCGTCATTATCAGAAAAATAATGTAAATTTCAAGGAACAAATGACTCCGAAATAGACTGTATAAAAAAATTAATCCATTCATTTTAAGCCTTCATTTCATGCTCGTTAATTTAATTGGATTGACCCGCATCTGATTGTACGATAGATTGGATTAGAGACCTTTAGCTTTTGGTAATATTTGTCAAGATCTTATCTCAGCTTTATTACAAGGTGAGCATTAGATAAAAGCCAGTAGAGTGAATTCATCAGAGGAGTAAGACTCGAGTTTAAAGAAAGGGACTGCATCACGTTCTGTGCAAATTTGTTCAACTCATTAACTTTTCCACAGTAGCAGGGGGAGGGAGCTGGGTCTTAGTTAAAACATTGAAAAGCTAAAAGACTTCATTTGCCTCAAATACAAAGCCAAGGAAGGGAAATAAATTTACAAATATTCTCTCACAAATCATTTCCCTATTTGTCTTAACTTAAAGGCTACGTTGTGCTTGCTAGTTTGAGCAAGTCTACTTTATTCCCACTATATTCAATAGTTGCCGTCAGAAATAGGGAAATATAAAGTCCCATTACGCAATTGAGAAAATCCTTTGGGCTCTTAGTAGTAAAATAATGCTTTTAAATCTTGTTTGATGAGCTTAAAGACAGGGAAAGGCATTATGGGATGAAGGAAGGTTGAATTTTTGGGAGAAAAGCAAAAGTAAATAACGGGGAACTCCCGGATTCAATACTAAAGCCCTCTCTAACACTCGCATCATTCCATATAGACATGAAGATCTTTATCTCATCATCCCCAACCTTTTTCTTCATCCCTATCAATCTAAAATCTACATTCATCACGAGAGTATCGAGAATCGAGATCGACATCGAGGTGGGTTTCGTACAGCGGTAGAACAAGACTCATATCCCATTATACTCTATGTGGCAAAAGTCCCACGGATTGATCCCGTATCCTTCGAGTGTTTTCTCATTTAGATTTCCAACTCATGAAACCTTTTATTCCTTCAATTGAAATTCACTCAACCGCAAGTTTCCTTTTTTTAACCAGGCCAACTTAAAGGATTTTCTTTGCGTTCACCCAAACATGCCATTCCCGTCCTAGGCAAACCATGAAAGAAAATGTTATCCTATCATCTCAAAAACAATCTCCGAGTTGTAACATTACAACTTTTAAACTAATTGTCTCCTCCTGGTCTGGTACAGAAATATTGAATGGATTTACCTGATCCTGGTAGTAGCTTAAGAGAGAAATGAATGAAATCTGATTTCTTTCCAAAGTTTAGAGAAAGAGATTGAGGGATCTTATTGATTTAATCTTTGACTTGGTTTAAATTTACATTTCCTTTGGTTCCAATTGATTCTAAATTTTCTTTGCATGCTTCGCAGGTATATGAGCTGGAAAGGCGGTTCAAGCAACAGAAATATTTGTCAGCTCCAGAGAGAGAACACCTCGCAGGCTTGATTCATCTGACCCCAACACAGGTGTGTATTGTATTTTTAAGTTCTTTAGAAGTTGTTATTCGGGAGGGAGACCCCCTTTTATAATCTCGTTATTGGATTTCACTGTCAACCACTTTGTCCATATGAAATCCTTTTTTTGATGCTGAATGTAGTTTAGCTTAGAATGTTGAATACTTGATCTGGATGTTCCATGTTTGACTTAAGTACCTACCTCCACCTCCGATTTCTCTTCCGATGAAGAAGAGACCATCATCACACAGAGAGTCAAGTGTCTCTGTCGTATCCTCAAGTTTCATCAAGTCCCCTTCTCTGTCTATAGGGCCCTTTTATACCTTTGTGATGCACTTAATAAAGTGTGTGGTCTACTCTGACCTGATCTATTCTACGGTTTCGAGCCTAGGCTTATCTCATGGATATATATGTTCAAAATGAGCACATCAACACTTGACAAGATGCACATAATTTTTAAGTATTGTGTAGCAGTATTTACAATGCCTTCCTTGTTGCTCCACAGGTGAAGATATGGTTTCAAAATCATCGGTACAAGTGCAAACGACAAGCGAAGGAGAAGGCTATGGCAGAAACTAATCAGAGCCAGGTGGGTTGATAGATTCTTGTTCATAATTCTTCTGTAGTATTTACTTTGAAAATAAAAATACTCTTGAGCTAAGTGAGCAAAGTGTATCCATCCTTTCTCCGTCTAATTGGTTCAGGATGCTAAATGGCTTTGTAACAATACCTTAAACCAATAATAAATAAATAAACAGAGCTCCCCAAGACGAGTGGCTGTTCCTGTGCTGGTCAAAGATGGGAAACCCTGTGGTAACTCTAACGGGGATGCAAATAGTACCTCAGGCGGTAGTGCGTCTTCGGGATCTGTTGTGAGCAACATAGGAAACTCAGCTTCTCCAAATTCACAATCTTCTTTAGGAATGCCCAACTGTTCCCAGGTTAGCAACGTCTTTGGTTTAATACGAAAGTTAATTAAATGTTTTGTCTCCTTATTTGACTCGTGAGGTTGACACCGTCTGTTCGTTGGTCTGTAAATAACGACTGTATAGCTTACCCGACGTGAAGATCTTGATGACGATACATAATTGTATAATGTTTATTGGAATATTCAGGGCGGGTCGATGGTTTCATTTTATCACCAAGCATCATCATCTTGCACCGGAAGCGGATCATTGGGCGGATCGAGCTCACTCGCAGCTCTTGGAGGCTATCAAAGACACTCACTAACTCCAACTCTCGGAATGGGTTCTCATGGGCTTCAACATCATCAGCAGCAGCAACACCACCAGCAACAAGGACTCATGTGTGCCACCACCTACTTACCTCCATTGCAATCCCGTGCTTGGTAAAGTTAACGCTCCGATTAAATCTTAATAATTGTGAAATGGACACAAAATTTGGAGCTATTCCAGAAACGACGAGCTCCGAAAGTCTGCTATATATCTCTTTGAGACTCTCTCACACAGTTGGTGTAAGTTTATCCCAACTTGCCCCAGTGCTTTCACAAATCCCGATGCTCCACGTCCCACTTACTTTCACCCATCGACAAGTCCACAGATTTATTGTCAGTGATGTGATTGACTGCTTCGTGAACTCAGAATGCCCAGGATTATTAAGAAGCTAATCACCAATGACTTAATACTTGTAATGATTTCCGTTTAAAAAACAATTAAGTGTAGTGTGTACACGAATGGAAAAATAGGCTTTGTATTTGTGTTCCGTAATATATTCGTAGTAGTAGTACTACTATACACATACAAGTGAAATCTGCCTAGGGTATGCATAGCACAAACTTCCAACTACTCATTCAAATGGAATTAACCTGGTAATCTTTTTGAATGCGTAATCAGCTTTCCCGTTTTACCCAATTATATTCTCGACAGATTTAAATCGAATTAATCTAGTTTGTGAGCATAGGGAAGAATTGCCTAGCTGAATTTGATTTGTTGATTTAATGAGGAAATGCTGTCCCTGTGATTCACATCGAGTTTCCCAAAACTTGACTTTGTTCTGCTGAGATTAGTTCGATTTGTGATTTGAGTGATCTTGTGTAAATTCCGAAATATCTCTCTAACGTTCTTAGTTATTCAATGTGCATGTAATCAGCTATTTTAAAACCTAATGGGTGTATACGGCAGTCTAGAGCTAATGGTAGTTGTTACTGGCACGGAAGTACTTGCATTTTCAATGCGTTTGTAAAAATTATATCGTTCCAGCTTATAGCATGTATTAATTCCACCGCGCTAAACATACTGCTAATTAGCATCCATGTAATTTTATCGTGTAGGATAAATTCAATTATAAACTGAGTGGTCCTTTATTCTTACAAATACAAATCGTGCGTCAATCCCGTACTTACTAAGAATCTAAGAATACCATCACCGTTTAATTGTAAGATAAACGTATATTAAAACTAAGTCCTACTGTCATTATAAATGAAATATGGAATACCAAATGGAAATAAAATCAAAATCTTTTCAACAAGTTAACTCAAGGGGAATTTATAGCCGTGGAAATTTCTTTAGTACCCGCGTGTCTTATTTATATTTTCACACATCTTATGCTTCATTAATTTTCTCAGCCATAGGGAAGGCATGGTGCCCAATAATATTGTGGGAAAGGTGACATGGTCGAGGTATCACGAGAGGCGATCAAGTGTCAAGGAAAAGGTGAAGGGAAATCTAATTTAACTCCGTTTCTGCATCTCAATAAATATTTTATCCTTCATTACCCCCAAATAATGCGGGCTGAGAAACCCACTGAGACATGTAATAATCACATGTATTCCATTACATCTCTTAAAATGCCATAACATTCCTATTTCAGAGGAATACTGTAATAATAATATAATAATAAATATAAATACATACAATATATGTCTATCCAACACAGAAATAAAATATTCTAAGCTATGTGAGTCAGGATTCCAGGCCAAGTTGATTTTCCTCGTGGCTGCCTCTCGCCTTTACCGTGTGGCTTGGTGAGGCTCAGTTGGTTTTGACTCCCCTTGGCTTTTTTCGGTTCATCAGAATCAGATTCTTCTGCGTTTAAATTCGCATTCAATTCTTCCTTTCTCCAAGTTTACAAACCCTGATGCAGTCTGCTTGTGAGTATTGATGAAATGGGACTCAACTGGAAAATCAACTTAGTTCATCATTTTGAAGACCCATGTGTATATACAGAGAGAGAGAGATTTCTCGTAAGACTATGCACTTTCCTATGTATGCTATGATGTATGTATATATTATTTTATTTAGTATTGGATATATGGGCTCGAATTCGATTCTAGGATGTGGAATCTAGATTCGAGATTGATGAAAGGAGACGAGGGAAGCAAAGAAGTCACACACACAACAGGGAGATCACCCTCGGCAGTTCATATTCAATTCAATTCACCCATCACTTCCCCCAAATAAACTTGATTTAGCCCTGGTTGATTTTTTCCCCTGGAGAAGTTAATGGAATATAATATGGTATATGCTATCTTTTATAACACTACTCCTAATACCAAACAAACTTATTCCAATAATTTCTTTAGGCACCTCTTCTTTCGCTTCACTGACCTGTGACATCATTATTGCACATTTCCCACAAATTGCATTAACTACATTGACAATTGGTGTCTATAAAAAGGATAGAGTTACTTTACTTTCGGTAATTGGGCTGGTTTTGATAATACTCAAAGGGTACGAATATTACCTACGTATGTTTGTATGTATTAGTGCCAGTAAATTGGTGGGTGGGAGGATCTTTGAAAGTTTTTAGCTTAGTTTTCAATAAATATATTTTTCAGAAGGTTAAATGTCCTCTCAAACTACTTTCAAATTTTCAAGCTACGGAATTTAATAAAAAATACATACTCCTGACGCAAAAACGTGAGAATATAAATTTATAACTTTTAGAAATCCTTAAAGTCAGACGGAATGGCTTTCAATTCATTTAATTTTGGAGTCTCAACCATGAGGTAGAATGTATGGTTATGAATGATTCGTTTTATTTTCTAGTTTTTCATTGAATCATTTCATTTACATTCACACATTCAACATAATACACCTCCGTATATTTATGCAGACGAATTTAATTCACATTGTTGTTAAGGATGAAACTTTATGAATGAGATTGAGAGAGAATCGCGGTGAGGATGATGTATTTGAAAATGCGTGGTAGGGCAACTGGCTACCTGCCTGTAAACATGGAGCTAATTGTTCAACAACGATGTACAATGCAGCCAACTATTTGTTCTCGATAAAATAAAGATGAGTCGACAGTAAATTTTTACCTGCACCTCCATTGTATACCTGGGCTGTGAATTATTATCATCACGTTGTCTTGTATTCTCTGAAGCATGAATCGGGATTGGGTGAATGTCAGGTTTTGTTGAATGTTATGCTTCGGATTATCACCATTGTGGAATAGAGTCTTTGTGGTCTTGTGTACTAAATCCCGTTCAAAAAGAAGAGGAGACACCAATAAAGAAAGCTACAAATCCGTAAGTAACTATTCCATTCGGAGGGAGCTAACCTTTTTTACACAAGCAGATAGATACAGAGAACAGCTCAACAAATTGGTCTCAATCATGCGATCAAAAAACTGCCACTGAAATTGAGTCATGAATGACCAAAATATTTTTTCTTTCTTATTAAACCTGTCCTGCATTGTTACTAAATTATCCCACCCACTTATTAAATGAGTAAAATCAGCTATCAAAATACTTAGTCAAACTGCCCATTTGAGAACCATTTCGTAACCAATCCCGTCAAGTTAGCCTCGTTTGATTTTTATAATTCATGATCTGTTAATAACGGTTATCCTTTGGACGTGATTGCAAATATAAATTTGAACAGCGCTCACAATCAGTTCAGAGCTAATACTTTATTAACAATATAAATTTCATGCATAAATATTCTATTGAAATCATTGCTTTGCTGGTTTTGGAGGTCACGAGGAAATCATACAGTATGTGAATTAATAAGGGGATGATAATGTTTATTTTCATAGCGGATATGCAGATGAAACTGTTGGTGTATTGTGTATTATAATTTATTATTTTATTATCAAGCTGTCATAAGCTTTTAGAGGTGTCCCTGGCAGCCCCATCAACTTAAAATTAAAAACAAAGGTCAACAACAATCATCTCACCAGAACAATATGGTAAGTTGCTCCAAATCCAAGGATAAACCAACACCACCCAACGACCCGAGATCCCACATTGATAATAATATACTGAATAGTAGTACAGTAAACGAGCGTATATTGCGAGGAACATCCATGACCAGTTAATCAATTCGGGATTCCATATTGCACCGGATTTTCGGAGCGTGTGCGTTTATGACATGACATCGGGCATCCCAAAGCAAAGCCGGATTTATCTCCCGAATTGAGAGGATTTCACTGGCTGGTTGGCAAGCAAGCGGGCATCACAAGCAAGGAAAACTTGGAAACTGACGAAGGGTGAGATATTCTGATATTTGGGTGTCATCCATATTGTGATGAGGTGGACAAGCGTGTCCAAATATTTATTGATGAATGCCCAGTCTCTGCTACTGAGCTAAAGGCGTGTGGTTGACAGCCAAAAAATACTTTTTCTCAATAGAATTTATAGCTGAGACTTTTGGCTGTATAGGAATATATTTTCTGGTGGTCAGTGTGCATATCTGAGCTACTATTTCTGCAAAGGATTTACTTGTGGTCATTATATCTGTCCCTCGGTTCTTGCTGCTGTTGGTGATGTCCTACAATACCATGCAATTTATATGCTAAAACCAAATTTCATGGTTCTGGAAACCATGAAAATGGATTTATAAGAATAAATGTATCACAAAGGACGTCTTTATTCTGATTCTGCTTTCTTGCAAGTTCATAGCTCCTAGATTGCTTCCTATCTAACGAATAGAACGTTGGCCTGAAGCTATAAGCCATAATTTATTAAAACATGCAAGAAGATACGGAATGACTTGCCTGAGTTCAATATGAGTGACAAGGAGTAAATTATTTGTCTGTTTAAATATTTCTCCTGCACTTGACTGTTTTAAGTTGACAGTATGGTGAGTTTGCCAAGTGTAGCATGTATTTTTAGTATGTGTGGGGTTCCGAAATATTATTGGGATGGTCTACCTGATTACGATTATGTAGATAAGCATCGGTTGGAGAAATGAATAATGAACACGTTCTTCTTGTTCCTCGTATATATTAGCTTTGACGACGGTGGATTGGTTGGTCTTCCACATTTAATACCCTTTATTAAAATTACATATCCACAAAGTGCAATGATTTAGCTTTGCTTGGCTCCTCATACCTGAGATGAGTGTCAACAATGATTTCTTAAAGTCTAGAGTCTAGGTGAACCATTCGAGCCAAAGCCCAGTTGTAAAGATAGTTGATAGTTGAGATGAGGTAAGAATTCCCAAGTGCCGAGCACAGAAGCTGGAGAGAGTGTAAATGAAGGTGAGCCATGAAGTGGTTACGAAGAGGTGGACGACGGGCAAGTAAAAAAATTCTTTGTATAAGGAAGACATTTTACTCATCTGCAGGTAGGAATAATAATGGAGATGTAAAAAAAATCATTTAAGGAAAAGGCATCTTCTTTCCATCTTAGCTATGTTTAAGCATGTAGACAAAACAAAGTAAAAATTCTGTGGAGAAAAATCGCCAAGTCATGACATTTTTATTTGTGGTGGCTGACCAGCAAATGTCCCACACACTAAGATTTGTATTAGCAATCGTTCCTTGGATAGTTGGAATCATTCCTTTCTAATGGAATATTAAGGTTTTCAACTCTCTGCGTGGGAGGCCTTTTAAGTCTTAACACTTTACGGGCTACCAGTATATTTATACGTACGAGAGAGAGAGAGAGAGTGAGAGAAGCTTTATTTCTTATACATATAGAAACGCATGGAACTGGTGTATTGAATTCTTTCGATAATTTATTGACACACGTTAATCATACATAAACATTACTTGCTGAGGTATGTCATCACCCCATCAGGAATAGTATTTTTTCAACCCAAGCTTTGCTAAGACATCTAGAGTTACGATAAAAGTAAAATAAGCCTCTTCTACCCCGCTGTCTTAAATTTACTTAAGAGTCGGCTGTAAGAAATCCTAAATGTCAACACAAGCCATTCGCATTCATTCTTTAGTATGGACTCCTTGCTAAAGAATGTCCTTGTTAAGAAAATATAGATGACTTCATTATTTGAACAATTTAAAAGACTAAATGATGCGTGCCTTGTTTTAATTCGGAATTGTTTTTAGTTGCTTCGTCCAGAAGTTTATTTGCACTTGATTGTTTTCATATGTTTTAAAAAACTTTATCGCTTACTGTGGTAAACATGCCCGCCGCATCTACAATTGTCTAGCATAGGGGAGGAAAACGCGTGGAAGTAAAGTTTAGAAGGTAGAAGCGAGTCAAAGGGCTAAAAAGTCATGTTATGATGAAGGAGAATTTTGACAATTTGTTAGACAAACTCCCTGAGCGGAGGTCACCAACTATGAACTAATGAGGATGATTATTAAATAATTACAGACGACATCAATTTATTTAATACATACATCACGTCTGTTGTATTTCTGCTCTTTTAGATTCATTAAATCAACCAGCAGCCAACCCTAAACAAGCCAAAACTCAGCGGGGTGTCAATTTGATTTCGGCAGGCCTAGCTCATTGTGCACATCCTTGGTTGAATGATGGGGAGCTGGCTTCCCCGTCAAACTCCCGTTCCCTCAGCGTCTACGCGTTCATCAACATTCAAAAACTAAGAAGATTTTCAAAACGAAACCTGTCCTCATCCAATTGGTATTTCTCTTTCTCAAAATCTATCAAGTGCCTATAAGTCGGTTGTGCTGGTTAAAGTTTGGCTTGTATCTGTCAATTTGGACAGGAATGGTGAAAGGTTGAAGAGATGGGTGATCGATGGGCAACAAGAGAACCACATCAAAAGAAATAATCGGATGTTGCTGAGGCTGGCGTTTCCTTGTTCCTTCCAAGCTTTTTATTCACAATCTGTTTCCCTGCCCTAGCTGGATTTCCTATTATCAAGTCACGTAGAGATAAAACTTGACACCAACTAAGCTGCCTTTCCTTCCTTCCAATCTGCTTCCCTTTCCCTCCGAGTCTTCATGTCCAGCTAGATTCTACACTTTTTTCCCAAGACTAGAATACAATAAACTAAACGTTCTTGGGGAGGTGGTCCGTTGGATAGCCCGAAATCCTGACGCGTGCTGCACAAGGCAGAATATTCTAATACTTTTGAAACCGTATTTGCATAGATTTTAAATTGATTTCCCCCTTTTCCTATGCATTTATAAAAAACTAAAACTAGAGAATAATTGTTTCATTTTTAATACGCTCTTAAAAACAAGCAAAAACTATGAAGATGATTAAACCCAGATGAAGGAAATTCCACCCACCACAGTTCGAAATATCACATGCCCAGTCGATTGTAAAATCTCATAAACTCCAACCTCGATTTTGAGAAAGGAAGACTATAGAGGGGGAGATAGAAAGGAGGTTTTAATTTTCATTGAGGTATGTGAACCTGACACGATTACGTAATTATTCTGTTTATACCAGTTCAGTAATCAAAGGTGATCTCAATAAAAGGAGCATTAGGTGAGCTGCAATCTGCCCCTTGCACACGTTACATGCAAAATGCTCAAATCCTCGTATTCTGGAAGAGACTCGTTGGATACATAGAGAAAAGATAGAAGGGTGTGTGTAAAAGAGCCTTCCTTCATAGTCACAAGTATTAGTTAGGGTGGCCTCCATTTTCACGGGGATATCAGATTAATGCAAGTTGCCTAGCTTCCCTTTCTCTTCATCTCATTCCCGGGGGTAATAATGCCCGTTTCTACCTGCCTGGTATTTGCGTCGTGGGCCAAACAAGAGGAGTAATAAAATCACTTTAACAAGATCAGAATAAATTCCATTCTATCCATTTTAGCAACGGCTTTTATTTCATTTCATGTTGAGCATCCCGTGAAACAGAAGAAAGGACGGTAAGCTCATCGAATCAAAAATGCAATAATCCCATGTTGTCATAGAGAAATAGTCTTCTTAATAATTCTAAAGTACCCTTCAAATCCTTCTACTACCTAACAAATTGCAATATCTATTTTCCTATTTTACCGGTGGGGATGGTATTATGTATAATCTGTAGTCAGAATGGAAATGGTATGATTTTATTTTCATATGAAAGGTAGCATCCAGTAATACATCAACAGTTTAATTACCTTGGTAGCATTTCTGTGTACATCCTGAAGGATGGGATGCATACGGATTTGGTACTTTTGTTTATAAGTATTTATGGCTTTACTTTAGAGTTTAAATCTAATTTTCGCAGTATTTATTGGCTTATTTATAATCTTTGGGAATTATTATTAAATTATTGTCTATATGATCGTGGTCTAAGAACTAATATTTCGAATTAAATATATAAGGCCAATTTAAATGTAGACGGCTTATTCTGATGAGGAAGGAAAAAAAATAATAAGCCCAACGATCACTAGTTTCCCAAGCCCTGC
The DNA here is from genome assembly GCA_034694785.1 of Agrenia bidenticulata. Classification (NCBI taxonomy): domain Eukaryota; kingdom Metazoa; phylum Arthropoda; class Collembola; order Entomobryomorpha; family Isotomidae; genus Agrenia; species Agrenia bidenticulata. The sequence continues at coordinate 26,090 of JAQFYM010001067.1, forward strand.
TTATTCCTTCATAATCCTTTAAGTGTGTACGGCAAGCAGGAATCAAAATATTGACGCTAGAATGGACATAAAAGGTTTGTGAATTCTGAACAGAAAAACTAGGATTTAGTTTAGAACCTTCTTTCATTTCATCTTCGTGGTAGGCCTACACACGAATGATGCTTAACACTTTAACACCAGCGAGTCTCATCCTCATGTCATGTTCCTATTTCCCTATTATTGCCATTGCATTATTCCTATATACCCATTGTTAATTTCAGTTTATGGAAAACAAAATATTATCACGAAACTCGTCTCACTCCAAATTTCAAGATAAACACAACACTACCAATCATAATCATATTAATCATATGCCCAGGTTCAGAAGATAAAGGGAGTTCTAAACTTTTAATTTTGATTATTGGGGAAATTTATGCATTTTCTTATGACTTGCTTTTGGTACTTTCAGTTTCATAATCTTAGTTAAGAAAAATTCGTTAATAATATCTTTGAAAAGAAAGAATCATGGGAGGAACCTGTACTGTGCACGGCTCTAAGAAACGAGGAAGAGGGATATCAATAATAAATTCTTAGAACAAGACTCAAATTCTTTATAGGTGTGCGTATATCCGTAGCTACATTGATAGGAGATAGCTAAAGTAATTGGATGCATTCAAGGTGTATAATTTCAGAGAAACTTATTTGCAGGCAAACGTGACGGTGATGACAGTTTGGAGACCACTCCATCAAAAATCCAACTTGTCACAAGACAAGTGGGGTAGCGGCCTCGAAGCCTTGTGAATAGTTTGAAGGCACGATAAATAATGCATTGCTGATATATTCTTCCACATTCGTGTGTGGCTTGTTAAAATATTAAATGTGTCCTTTACACTCCCTCACTGGAATATTCATACTGTTGAATGTGAAAATTGTGAAGGATGACTTTCTTAAAGGTATGTTGAAGGAAGGAAACATAAGCACTTGTCTTATTGTGTTTTCTAAAACGATAATTGCTATGTTATGCATTTTTATCAGAGAAAATACTTGAGAAAAGTAACAACGCAGGTCACACTGTACTTAGTCAGTAGGAATACCCAGGCTTGGTGAACCCACAAAGAAGTTTCAAAAGCTTCAGCCCAGAATTTAGAATTTAGATGTTCAGCCTCATGTTTTTATTTCATATCTAACGTCTTGTTCAGCCCAAAAATTCTGTCACCGATGGAAAGGGAAAGAATGACGAATCCGTATTTGAAGAGGGGATTCTCGGGGCTGAGTCAGATAATTCGGAGAATGTCCTCGGTGACATGTCCCAATACATAGACACACAGACACACCAAGACTCCAACCTCCAGTTATTCGTTCAGGACGAGGAAAGGTAAGACGAAGAGAAAACACTTGAGTATTGGATGTATTCAATTTGAAGAACTCTTCCAAATGCCAATATACTTTGTGCTTTTGTCAAATTTCGAACAGGGCGAGTTCGCACTGACATGACGTTCTAGCCTACAATTATTTACTTGGCTTGGTTCCTCCACTCTGCCCTCCATTTTACCTTATTCATGGCAAATAATATTTTTATAAGCATCTGTCAAATTCGGTTTCCTCTATCCTATGCCTCAGTATTACTTGCTATGTTGCGAGGGATGAATACCTTGTTCAGAAATGGTTGGTTCTGCTTACTGGCTTACCTCCTCAATTCAATTGTCATATATTGTTAGCAAAATACAGAATTTCTAAGTTGACTCTGCTCCTTACAATATAACAGTCAGCGTCAACATACATCCCATTTCCAAGAAGCTTCCTCCTAGTTTCTATCCTTATGCGATTGACTTGATGGAGGTATTGCTTATTATATGGCTTTAGAGTGGATTTACAATAGTTTCCCCCCATTTTTATTGCAATAATAATAATAATGATTTAATGATAATAGATAGGCCAGTCAGTTGAGGTTGTGACTGTTGTGAGGTTCCAACATTTTAAATCCTAGAACTGTAGAATGAGCAAAATATTAATTTTCCTTTCCCCTCTCAAGTATTATTAAATTCACCAACTATGTAGTAAAGCACAGCTCACTGCTCGGTCGCAGCGAACAAGCAAAAGGGCAAAAGGATTTTCCAAATTTAATGACACCGAGTGATGATGATTCATTAAACGCATTATCTACTTGTCCAAATCCATCAGTATAAGAGAAAGAGTGAAGATGAGAACAAGAAATAAAGTATGAGATGAGTGCACTTTATAACGGATAAGAGACTTGGCTTGACACGAGATGAAATGATATGGCAATGATGCTTGCTCTAGAAATAAATTGGTTCCGTCGGGTCTTCCATAAGTGTCATCTTCGTGGGCAACTAAGAGTCATCATCGCGTTGTTCTTCCACTCTCGGGATCTCCAGTGCTGAAAACCATTGACTCTTGAAGAAGTCAAGTCGTCTTTCTGCCATACCGCAGTCAGTAGTAGTAGTGGATCATCCAAAACACCATAAATGTATACTTATCGGACTCACACACACTCATACAAGTATAGATTTTTATATAGATTTTGTATCCCAAGGAGATTGACTGGTGTGATGAGAAAGGTTCATAAGGATCTTATCTACCTTCCTCGATGCGGACTTCAGGGCTCATCCAATCAATCTTGTTTCATACAGTGGATGATCCTCAGAATGCCTCTTCTCATACTCCACAATCCACTCTGACCAGAAGTGTAATGTAATATACTGCTCCTACCACTACATCCTAGTACTACTAATATTATGTGCAAAGACTATGGACTCTTTCCGTGAAGAGGTCTTCGAGTCGATTCTAGTATATACTCAGACTCTATAGAACTCTTCTTTGTACGTAGGAACACTATGTGTTCGCCTATGGCAGATTTAGATTTGGAGTATGATGACTGTTACTAGAACAGCTATCAGAGGATCCTTCTTGTGACCTCGATGAGTGCCTCGAAAGAGGCGACTCAAGTATTGTTGGATGCCATTGTGGAAAGCCATTATCTATACTTGGACCTGGATATGAAACCATGGTCGCATGTCATAATCACATCATCATCATCAAAAACATCATCGCCCTTATCTTTCCTTCATGAGAATTAAGTCAAGTCCACTGCTCCGTGAATTATGGCTCTTCAGCCTTTAATACACGAGGACTTGAGGCTCGAGGTTTTTGTAAGGATGCAATCTAGTGACTATGATGATGCCCTTTGCCTATATGTAAAGGGCTCTTGGAATTTCGAATCTCCAATGTAATAACATGGGGGCCGATGAAAATACATATATATGTGACACTTTGTACACATAAAGTTGAAAAGCTGCAGAGAGCCATAGGTACGAGCAGAATGAGTACCAAAGTGTGACTCGTACTTTGTACAAGTGGCAAAAATGTGAATAGTCTCTTATGACAATTTCAAGACCAGTGCAGTGGCAGTGTGTATGAGAAGATGATAGTTCTTATACCTCAACACCTAAGGAGTACAGAAACAACCGGGTAAGTATCATCATGATTCAAAAAAAAATCATAGGTATCATCATCACTCATTCGGGACTATATGAAGGATCCGATCTGTTACACTTTCAAACACCGCAATTCACTTGTATGACACTCGAGCCTTTGTCCCTTGTACTACACATTTGTATACAGAGGATAGATTTACTGACAAATGGTATAGTTTACTCATGTTTGAAATAGCAAGAGCACATCGAATTCGTGGATATCGTGTCTAGCATCAAAACAACTTAACTCTTGGATTGCAATCACTTAAACTGAAATATCATCAACCATCACTTCATTCTCATTGAGAAAGATACTACACGCATTATTAGGTGCTCTTATAGGTTCAAATACCAAATCTACTTGTAAATTTCAAGATCAACTTGTAGCTGAAGTCGACTAGTTGAGATTTGGGAATTCAAGCAACCATGGATTGGATTTGATAGTACTTAAAATATTTTAGAGAGATCCTCACAAGTCATCTGCCAACCTCTTCACAAACGCCTCAATTCTAGTAGCAATTAAATTATTTATTTACAAACATATAAATTACACCATATCGCCTAATTCCACTCAATTATTCTATTTTTGCACATTTAATTCGTTTTTCGTGAGCTCCTTCTCTATCAGCTGTATCACACTTGTATATACTACAAATTATCAAGTCGACATGTGTAAATAACTTAAGCTTCGAAATAAAAACACCTTATTGTATGTTCACAACTTCTTTAGGTAGTAAATAATGATACAATTTATAAATCATTCAAAATCTTAGTATATGCATTATTAGATAATGATTTTTCCCCAACTGTTTGAGTATTTGATAGCCAAATATGATGAATGGTCAAGATAAGACAAAATGGGACAAAAAATAAATCCGAACAAGCTTCCCCTTTGTATAATGGACATTATGTTCTGTATAGTTTGTTAAAAGAAGAAAACACATTATGACGTCTGTCTGGAAGTCTTTTGTCCACAAATCCACACCAGTACAAATGAAAAGGGAAAGTTGAGAATGTGAGAACGTGGAAGACCGCAAGCCAAAGGATATTCCAATCATTCAATCACCATATAATTCTTTCGCTCCCTGATTTTAAATACTGATTAACTTCAAATGATTATGTACTTATGAAAGGCTGAATAAGCATATGAGGAGAATTTTTTACCTCCTTTTTCTGAAGCTATCCGTCGAGAAGATAATTTATTATCCCCTAGTCAGATTGATCTCAAGATTTCTACTTGTATGACAAATCACAATTATTGTTGGTTAAGAGAATGCTCTAATTTCTAATGCATGCGTGGATATTGTATTCTCTAAAGTAAGTCACAATCCCAGTAGAATTAATCTTTCTAAGGTCAACACATTCATATTATTTCACATTTCACCAACTTCCGATATAATAAATTCGGCCTGTCATAATACTACACAATATATGTTAAAAAATTTACTATTCAACTTAACAAAAAGGAAAAGCTTTTGAAAATTTCTTGATCTGGAAATTCGCATAGGGTTATGGGAAAACTTGAGATGTTCAAGTCCTCAAGTGCCCTGTAACAATCAGCCCGCAGGGTTTCTCTTCAAGGATCTGTAGCTCTCCATACCTTCCGAATTTCAAATCCGCTGACTACAATATATACCTACGTATAACGAGAGACTCCTATAGAGGCATTTCCATATTTCTTAACAGATAAGTGGTGGGCCATGTCACTATGCCAGCATCCGAAATTCATCATTCACAACGAGTAGGGGATCTCGTGAAACTGAAAGGAAAAACTGTGAGAGAAAGGTACATTTTTGTATATGAAATTTCCTCGTTCCTTCACAACTCTCTTCTCGCAGACCATGCATTAGACTACATCGTATCATACTGTAACTCGAATCTAGATGTTGGATATTATACCGCAAAGACATGGCTACAAGAGCTAATGTAGATGTAGTATAAGAAAGATAGTTTAAAACCCACAGTGTACGTATAAAATAAAATAAAAGTAATATCCATTCGTGTCTTATGAAATGGAATAAAACATTGTGGGCCGAAAAACCTCCAGAGAAGCCAGAAAGAAGAGAGGAGAATAAAACTAAATCTCAAGTAGCTCCTGCTTAGCTACAGAGGAATAAAGAAGAATTGAAATCGACAAGGAGCCGGGTGACGAAGCCACTTGTGTCATCCTTCCCATCCCTCTCTCCTTTATACATATATCAATATATTCCTATAAATATAGAGGCCTCCGATGATGGGAGATGTATTTGTAGTTCAGTTTAGTCTTCTCATTCTCTCAAAGATAAAAAAAAGAAGGAAATGAAATAAAGAAAGGTAGCAAGATATGTTTAAAAAAGATGGAGGAAGGGAGAGTTTCCCACTTTAGGTTAGATTGATCCTATCCATTCAGCCTAGTATTCTCAGCGACCCCAACTAAGTTTCCTAAAGTTGTTACACTGATAAAAGTCAGCAAAAAGGATTTGGTATAGAAGAAGACAAAGATTTCGATAAAAAAAGGAGTAGGTAAGTGAAATCACTTGAACCTTCCAAACTTACAGCCGTAGGGACATTTAGGTGTATAGGAAGTAGGAACAAAGGCTGAGGGAGTCTAGTTAACAATAAGCCAGGAGCAAAAATTTGTAATAGTTGGCTGGTGGCATGGAAGTTTTAAATTGTAGTAGATAGATTTAGGGAGGAGATGGATGTATATCACACAGTATTGTTCTCCCTTTACTTTTCTTCTCTAAGTGGTTGAGAAGAGCCACATTGGATCAATGAGTCCGGTGTATTAAGCAATGGAGATGGAAGATGGAATTAGGGATTTGAAGCAAAAACAAAAGGGGTTGATGAAATCGGCTCTGAAAACTATTATGCCTTCTGGTCAATTGAAAATACTGTATGTGTCTATCTCTCAAGCTCTAACATATGGTCTTGTAATGAACTCCCTTTTTATATAGTCAACTTGTCGGCATTGTTTTATTTAACCTTTGTAATCTTATCTCGAACACGACTAGGCATTCCGGATACGGATACTGCAATTTTACAGTGGAAAGCGAGAAGCATGAAATTATATTTCCCATGCGGGTGGAATTTTTTGATCCTCTATAATTGAACAACAAAGATATGGATTCTATGCTATGACGTTTATTATGTAACGTTATATTTTGATAGTAGATTTGATTCATTTGAGGGAAAATTATTAAGATGAAAGACATTAAAGAATGTAAATACAAAAGAATTTAGTGATTTTGCTCAAAATTTCTTCTTGCATTCCAAAAAGTAAAATTACTACGCAAATGATCTTTCGAAGGTCTCGTTTCGTCGTTTCTCGAAATTCGCATCAGTGAATAACTGTGAAGCTCATCTGTGTTCTTCGATCTCTAATTTCCTATATTCGTGTCGATCGGCCTTAGATGTCAATAGCAGTTACCCAGTACCAAATTATTAGTACCAAAGCCAGAGCCAAAAAACCCAAATCATCAGAAAGCTGAATCGGATATGAAACCCAGGCTAACCCGGACGACCACTTCAGCACGAAGCCAATAAATCGACCCGAGAGTGGCGTAGCTTCAACATCACCACCAAGCCAAGCCTGGACATAATAGTAGCGTTAGCGATCGTATTCTCATCGAGTCTAACTCTCAAATGGCTTAATAAACGCTGTTATTTGGTTCCTAGTTGTCCGTAGTTGAGCTCAGAACTAACACACCGAACCTCTTGAAACTTTCCCCTCTCGGTGAGACACACACTTTTGTACAACATCCGTACGTACTCCGTGATGTAGTTATTGGCAAAAAGTTTTAACTACCACTCAGTTCCTCTATCTCTCAAACCTTTCCAGCACACTTGGAACTTCAACTGCGCTTCATACAAATGAAGCGAATCATTGCAGAAGTGAGACATTTCCCCAAAAGATGCAAAAACTTTATTCACGTCTGCTCTGAAATGTAGTAAGTTTACAAGTCTGGTGGAGATGATGCTGGGAGAGTTTCGTAGTAATAATAGCAACGTATAGAGGATAGAATAAGATATACTTCTATATGGAAATTGATTCAAGCACATCTACGAATTCATATACTATGCATATGAAGATGGAAGACACGCTAAAAAGGATATGGATCCAATTAACTTGTTTAAAGTGGTACTTGGAACTTGGCATCCCATTACATTTGGTTGACAAACGAATGCTAATTTCTAATGGAAGATACTTTAGTGAAAAACTTTACTAAGGGAACTGTACAAACGAGGACGATCTTCCCAACTTCCCATTGTACACTAATCATCGTGATTCCATTATGTGTACATTAGGAAACCACGGAAGAGGTAAATAAGATGGCTCATTGCTCTCAAAGGATTTGACAGTGAAAGGTAGAAAGTAGATGATGATAATTGCTGTTTGATGTGATGGAGTTGTTTGGCTTTTGTTCGACGGCTCGGAGATCCACCATTTCACCATCGTCATGATGATCATAAGCAAGGAAGCAAGTGGGTGAGCCAGTGAGGGAAATTTCCATAAATTCGTCGAGTAAAATAACCCTTATTAAAAATTAAATGGGGTTCAACAAGGCCACTCGAATCGAATCAGAATCCGTGCTGATGAAAAGGGCTGTCTTTCTACTTGTACTTTACAACCTCTTCTCTCCTACTTCTGCCTGTCTTTTTTACAATATTGTGCCCGTTATAAAAAATCGGATGGGGGGTTCTCTAGGTTGTATGAGTTTTGTAGTATTATTGGTACGGTCTAATATTATATAGATTCACAAAATAATAATAAATAATTCACTCAACCCTTATCCTACCTCTGATGGCATACCCCTTATTTTTATGATTTCATTTCAAAGTGCCTCATCATCATCTGAAGTCATCAAGTACTTCAAGATCCATCCATTATTCCATGTGTAATCGAACCCATGGAATGACAACCAGCTCATCTTCAGACAAATCAATCATACCCAATAACTATATAACCAATCGAGTCAATCATAAAATCATCAATGACTTTTAATTCAAACTCTGTCATTCACAAAAATTCCATGCATTTATCAAATCTTAAGGTATTGAATCCTACATTTTTATCAGGTGTTCTACAATGGCTAACAAAAATGTCCTGTACTCCTGCCCACTGCAGTTAATCGTAGTAAATATATTTTGCGATTCAAGCATATTTAAATAAAAAAATCTCCGAAACTTTCAAAATCCATGTGTGCAAAACCATGTCACACTCATTTTTTTTAACATGGGCGTCCGTCTGAACATTCAGCCATCATAAACAAGAAAAAGCAAAGTTTCAGGAGCCAGATGTTTCAAAACGAAGACAAGCTGAAATCTCTATTGTTGGCTTGATCCATTATTGGTTGAAAACTATATTATGATCAATATGATCAGTTGTTCCAAAATCGTAATTTCTAAAATCACGGTCAACGGTTGCATTTGATTTCCATTTCAAACTATTTCATACCCTCCACTAAAGACCTTACCAGTTGGCTCAGTCTGTCTTTTTCATCTCTGTCATTCGTTTCAGTCGTCGTTCGGATCCCAGGAGCACCACGCCAACTCAAGAGTCCTTCAGTCCGAAATTCATACAAAGAGATATCAAGGGCCCGGACAAGAACCGACTCGCTTTGCTGTATATTCAATCGAAAATTCATATCCATGCATTCCATGGTTTCTCTCTCATCTCTCTTTTATATTAAGTTATGAATTTATGAGTTTCAAACTTGGAAATATGGCTACACATATAGCAACCATTACACTACAGACGACTGTAAAAATCATACCAAAACTTGTGATTTTTGTATGCATATGATAATGATCAACAAAACTCATTACTTCCCCACTTCTTTTTAGTACCGTTCTACCTTTTGAAAGAACTCATAAATTTTTAAGAGGACAAATATGATACATTTATGAAAATAACTGGAATTTGAACGGAAAATTCCAAATTAAAAGGGTTTTTTATTCAGTAAAAAAAATCTACACATTGGGTTCAATTAGATCAGGATGTTTGAGAAATATCAAATCATATTGTTACCGCTTGTATACACTTTAGGATCTGAATTTTACATACCAGATTGACATTAAAAGAAAGTTTAGCTCACTTAAATTAAGAGTTAATAATAAAATACCTATGTTACACCACCATTCTAGGCCTTATGCGTTTACTGTATTCCTATTTTCAGTAATACTGCCCTCCGTCAAGGTTACTGTCGCCTACTATTGTAACCACCTTGGCCTGAGTTACTCGAGCTGGTGTAGTCCGATGTAAAATAACCTTCCTGACGCCGCCCTCCTCGTTCGTTACCACGATCATATCGATCCCCCCTATTCTGACTGGTTGAGGCTGAACCCGAGCTGTAGTTGTTAGTCCCACTGTGATTCGGGCGTCCCTCACTTCCTTGCTGATATTGTTGTGCCGGATAGTTCTGCGATGGGTACGAGTTCACGGACGAGTAACCATATGACCCGTTAGCATTCCTTGTGTACCTTTAATTAATATTAGAATTAGTTTCATTCTCAGCACATGATTAGAAATTCATAAATGAAAATTTGGTTAACGTTGTAAAACACTGAAATTCGATTTTCAACAGAAGTATTTCATTTTAAGTAAGTTTTGGGCTTAAAATTGATTCTACTGCCAGTTGGATTCATTTCTCTACTATTTATTTTCACAACGTAACCCTACGGTACCGAATTTACTCAGTGGATCCTAACAAATATAATATCCCCATTTGTTTGCATAAAAGCTAAGCTTCTTCAAACTTTGTAAAGGTTTGACACTTCCATTTCTCCTCGGATTACTACAGCTATTCAGTCCACCCAGAAATAAACTTTACCATAGCGTCTGCAAATGACTTTTCGTGATAATGAAAAGTCCATTCAGACTATCTAGCCCAAACCTTTAATGCTACGGAAGATTCATCAACAACATGAATCTCATATACAAACTCCAATTTTGACTGAAACACTTAGAAAATATTAGCAATCATTACGTACCCTCCTGTTCCTTGATTTCCTCTACCGTATGAGGGAGAACTTCGATGAGCTCCATACGAATTTGCATTCCCTCCGCCACCGTAACCACCACGGGAACTGCCACCTCTTCCCGAATTGTTCCATGAACTTTCACCTGAAAAATACAACAAAATAATTTATACAATTGAGTTTTCACTATAAATTGAAGAATATAGACGAATATAAATTTTATTTCTAATTAAAAATACAGTTTAGATCATGGCATTTAAAAGTTAAAGTGTATTTCTATGCTAAGTAAGCACATTTAATTATATCACACAGCTTTCATCAAGTTATTCCTATTTGAACTACGAATAACACGAAAATTAGCTTTCCGAATTTAATGAACAAAAGCATGCTGAGCTTGACAAGCTCAAACACTTGTTCTAGCTATTTGTACATCCCAACCTAAAAAGTTAAATGACGCTTCCAAACCACATTCAAAAAGCAAGACTTATAGGGCTTTAGGGCTAACCAGAGTGTGAAAAACACACATCATCAGTGTTTTGATAAAGGGTGGGCTCGACTCGAAACTCCTCTATTGTGAGACGAGGCCATTTTGGTTTGAACTAAACAATAACAACGAAACTAACGAAACCAAGCCCGAAGCATATTTATAGCTTACATACATCTTCTTGTCATAGTGCAATCGCATACATAAAAATGAACAATTAACTAATCCAAAGAGCTCCCTCCGCCTTGGGCTTTGACGAATATCATAAATGGCTCTATTAGCTCACTTAATCCACCCTTTCTATTTACACATTTAAACTACTCAAGCTCCTCAGATCTTCCAGGAACGGATGAAAGAGGTTAGGAAATCTTGGACTCATATGCAAGTTCAGAACACTGAATCAATTACACCCAGAACAAAGAGGATAGATTGGTCCAATCGTAATAAACTAACAACCCATCCAAAATTATTGTTATATTTCTTCTCCAGGTAAAAAATGTCCAGTGAGAGTAATCCTGTCCAAATCCCATGTGCGATCACATCTCGATGGAGATCACAAAGATCGATATGAAACAGACACGCCGCGCGGTGCTTCACTCACCCACATTTATTCCACCAGTTTCCTCATTTCATGCTTTTTTGATCTGGCGATAAACTCTTGAGTAATTCAACTTGAAACGTTTACTTTTACTTTACTAACCCCTTTTAGAAAAACAAATGGTCAGCCCGAATGAGGGTCTTTCGTTGGTAGGAATGAGCAGTACTAACAGAGGACAAAACGGGAGCCGTATCTCTCGACATTCAGTTATGCTAGGCAGCCAGCAGTTTGAGATGAAAGCATTTACTCCATTGTGTATGTGAGCTCACGCGTTTAAAGACTTACACCTAATCGAGGATAATCTCTCTTGAAATGTACATTCATCCTTAGAGGAAAACTCGACAGTTGTTACCTTCAGCTATCACTCAACACTCTATTCAACCAGAATACAAACTTTAATAAATTTTTCTACTACTAATTCCACAAACTTGCATTTAATAAAGTAGGCGTCAGAGACGCCTCAGATCCCCATAATCTCCTTTGAAGCTTTCAATATTTTGTAAATGACTCACTCGTAATCGCTAATAACGATGCGGTAGGCAAGCCGTTTCGCAAATGTCATACCCCATTTCCATTCAAACCCGATCACCAAACTGTCAACACTAAACCAGAAATGGACATGTTCCTGAACCCTTTCATGATTATCTCTTTTATAGTCAATAATCAATATCAAGGGGGACAGCGGATCTTCGTAAGTTTAAGGGATCAGGGAAGGTAAGATTAGGCTGAACGAAACTATACGTGTCAAAGATTAGGGAAAACACTATTCTCAAGCCACTGACCACCCAAACGGAGAAGCATTTATGGGACCCCCTTGTACCCTTATGATAAACAAATCATTGTTAACAAATTTGAAGCTGTCAAACATTAAGAGAATCTATTCTAAGCAGTAACACCTACTGACAAGGATGGTATTATTGTCTATGTGACAAGAAGGGGTGTCAAGATTTATACAAATTCGTCTAGCCTTTAACTTCCATCAATTCAATATACTATATTCTACATTAATATACAAAATATATAGACATTTTATAACAAACGAATCACATTTTTGAAGTCCGTACAACCTTCATGTTTTATAGTGAAAATATAAGCTGCTAATAATTTTAGTACAAGGCAGATGATAGTGAAAATCTTCCAAAGGACACCTTTCAATATAAATGCCAAAAAGAGATGCAAAACTAGAAAAAAATCAGCAATGCGATGCCACTATAAAGTTACGGATGGAGGTTGAGCTCTCAATCTTGTTACTGAAAGCTGAACTTTCAATCCCACACACTTTCACCCCTATTCGATTTAGAAATTTAGAGAGTTGAAATTGCTGATGTGCTGATGCATAATTCATCCTTGCCAACAACAAGCACTCTCCATTAAAACTGCACACAAGAGAAAATGGTGTTGGCAGAGCTATTCAGGTGGAAAGGGAAATACCCTTTTCACTAAACCATAAGTATCGGGTGAAATGAGTTTCATCTTCTCTAAACCACCGTCATTTGCAAGTCACATCGTCGATGCTACTCCAACTTTTAAAATTTTCTCCCATTCTATGATAGCAACTTGAAAGATTTAATTAATTCGGAGCCTCCACAAGCTAAACAGAGAACAATGAGAGTTGAACAGAGAAAACCGCTGATGAATCCATATCTTATGCAAATTTTTTCAGACCTCACATCCCTCTTAAAAAGTTTAAATTGCACTAACTGTATCCAGGTTCTAGGTATTATGAAAGGGTGACATTTTCTCCACGTAAAAAAAGTAGCTTCAGTGGATAAGGATTTCAAGACTACAGAAATTTACAAAAGGATTAGAATAAAAGCCATTAAATCCTAGAGTTAATAAATCTTTTCGCGTGATAGACTTCGTTTTTCGGTGGGAACAGACAGATTACAATAATTCCCTATTCACGATTACCCAAACTCCTTGAGATCATAAAAGCAGGAGAGTAGGAATCACCTAGAGTTTAGAGACTCAAGAGGATGCGATTATAAAGGAGTCGCTAGATAAAATGATGATGAGAACATTTTCGAAAAGAATAAATGCTCATGCTGTGAGCCTTACCAAACTTGAACTGGTAGTACAAGCAGAAAGAATAAGTTTACAATGAGTATCGTGCTGATTTATTGACGATTTTACATCTCAGCATTCTGCCTCTGTGATTCGAGATCCTCCGAGGGAGTCCTATTCTGTACTTTTTCTCTAAGAGTCTCAATCCTCCCTTTGCTTTCAATCCTTCCTTAAAATTAATACGCTCGACCTGAACTTATACATCCAACATTTCACGCCCTTTTCACACTTCGTACAAACACAGAACACAGACGTTAGTTATTATGACGTTGTTCGACTTGAGTAGTGTTCCCTATTAGGAATTTATTAGATATATTTTTAAATCAATAACTATCCATTTAAACTAATGGTAATTAAAAAATCAGACCTCATCAGACTCCCCGATTTTTGAAACAAATGTCAAACTCAATCAGAACACTTATTAACGTTTTAGAACAATCCATTGATTATGATAAATAATATACCGATTGAACAATTTCAGACTATCTAAAACCTATAAACAAGCAATAACAAATTCAATCTAATTACCCACAGGAATCTATTGTATTCAAACATTCTGTCCAAAAAATTGCCTATTGGAATGAAACATCTAAACTGAAATAACATTTTAATTTTTTTTTGCTTAACTAGCTCAGCGTAAATGACCTGGACATTATTGTCGGACAGAATAAAACATTCACATCTTGCTTGCTCAGCTAAATGAATAGTTTTCATACTTTTCATACAAAACTTGAAGATTCCAGCCATTAAACTCTCATCCACATTGTTGGAGAAGAAAGGAGCTAAGAAATACACACCATTGTGTGGCTCAAATAAGGTTCTCGAATCTGAAAAACCCATCTTGACTCATCACCAAGAATATCAACAAACTCATCGTACCCCTCATTCACATCATTCAGAATCCTTAACATCACTTTGGACACTTTACACTTAAGTTAACCTATTTGCCTTCCTCGTATAATGCAGGTATGTACTTTCTTTCAGAAGGCGAAGGGTTTCAGTTCAACCAAACTGAAATCGCTCACAGCAATAGTTCTGTCTTTTTCTTTAAAGATTCCTAACAATATATATATATATATATGCTTTTAGAGTGATCTGGCCTAAGCATTGTCTACATATTCATTCAATACCTTTCAAATTCCAGAAGAAAAATATCGAAAACAGAATTTTATGAACCCCTTCGAGACTCAACAATCTCTAGATAGTAAATCGTAGAATTACTACAAGGCATCACTATCTAAACATTAAGAGCTGATGACCTGTGTGTGTGTGTGTGTTTGCGGTGTCCTGTCCTGTGTTAATTTCGTGTTTT
>JAQFYM010001068.1:0-40879 GCA_034694785.1 Agrenia bidenticulata
CCTATCGAGAGTTATCGTGCGGACGGACAGACGGACGGACACGGTGATCACATAAGCCCTGGCTCGGGCTAAAAATTAGGAAACAAAATTGAACATGGATGCCAATAGATTCAGAAGTGGTTGCATATTTAAACGAAGCAAAATGTAACGTCAATCAAATATATATTATAACATCATCTATGGTAATATGGTGATGAAGAACTATTTTAAATCCTTATTTTAAACTACGATTGAGGAATTTTGCATAAAAATTGTTTGTGAGATTTTTAAACACGATGACCACGCACAGATTAAATCATTTCCAATAACTAATACTCTAATATATTAGTGATTAAAAAAAAATCTGCCACGTAGTCCTTAATGCCCTGTGTCCAGAACGAGAAACGATGTACAAAAAATAAAGTCAATTGTCCGATCCTATCTTATCTCAATTTCAACGTATACTTAAAATGATAAGCCCAAATAATTGACGGGAGTATGTAGGAGTTATCAATCTCAATTATACAACATAACAATTAGGCATTGTAATTGGGGTCACCTCTCTGGGCTCTTCATACTTTAGTTTCACTCTTGACTCCATCAAACTCTAAAGCCATGATGAAGGTCTATATCACTCTAATTCTCATCCTGCAAATTATTGCCAAAATGTAAGTCTCCTAAAATTTGACCGTATCCCCAACTCCCAAGGGATCGTGTCCTATCTTTAACCCCCTTAAAATTCCCGTTTCTTTCTCCGTCTCTTTCACTACTCCTCCGTAAACAAAGGCCGGATTTTGAAGCTAACGAATTATTAGACAAGGAGACTATAAAATCGAGAAAATCGGCATTTTTAAAATTGTCCTTATTTAAGTACCTAGTAGTACTTTTACATTTGAGCAGAAATAAATTATTTAATATGCTTTGTCTTTTTTTAAAGCTCTGGTGAAGTTCACTACATTAAACTTCATCAAGATCAATCCACTGACTTTACCTGCACTATCCTCTCTCAAGAAAGGCGTAAGAAGTTCAGAGGATTCGGCTCCGATGATGAAAATGCCCTTCACATAAGCGTCAAGCCAGCAGTACAAGCCGCAGCGGACTCTATGCTCAAAATAACCGACGACTCCAAAATCATTGAAATATTTGCAAGAAAAGAGTCCGTGGCCAAGGCCCATGTTGACACTCTATGCAAATCCGTTCAAACCGTCCCAGACTTAGCTCTCAACGCTGGAACTTTCGCCCCTGAAGTTGTCAAGATCATCGACGGAGGGGACCAAGGGAATCGAATTGACGTGGTCTTCATGGGGGACGGATATCAACTCAGCGAGAGACAAGAGTTCTTTGATGACATTTCCAGGCTCACCACCGAAATGTTTCAAGGGGTCACTTTCAGGAGCTACCTTCCCGTTTTTAACATTTGGGCCATCTTTGTGGAAAGTGTCGACTCTGGGATTGGCTACAATGGAGCCCTCAACACTCCCTTCAAATTGTACCGTGAAGATGGTCAACTTCGAGGGATCTATCCAGGGAACTCTATCTATGCTCGGCAAGTTTGCAAGCTGACTGGAACTGGAGGATGTGACTACCCGAGTCTTATCGGTAAGTTAACTAAGGTCAATTGAAGGTCAAATTAAATCATTCAGCTATGTTATTAATAGTTAATTCAAATAATAGGGAATGACGACTATTACGGAGGCCTAGGAGGGGAGTTCGTCATCTCGACAAGAAGTAACCGGACCGGGACGGTTGTACTTCGACATGAGATGGGCCACAATTTCGTCGACGTGGGGGAAGAGTATGACAACGGCCAAGTTTACAGCGGAGTCAATGCAGCAAGAACATTGGCCACCTTGGGCTGGAAATCCTGGCTTACTGCCGGCACAGCCAAGGAGGAAAGGGCAACTTACAGACTTCTAGAGTACCCTTGGGCTGACCTGAGCAAAGGAGACCAGAGCTTCACCTTCACCTCAGACGGGAGCTACAGTCGGTGGTACTTGCTCGTCTCGGTAAGCGCGGCAGGGGAGGAGGATTCCTTAGAATTCGTTCTAGACGGCCAAGTGCTCCCTTGGAAATCTCAAGGGGGGGACGATCGGTCCTTTTATGATTGGTACGGTGACGAAGGCTTCAGCAAAGGCTCCCACACCTTCTCTGTCCGCTCCAAGACGAATTCGACGAACGAGAAGATCCCTCGAATGATCTGCTCGGTGAATCTTCACGAGTTCGGCTCTGAGGATGAGTTCCATATCGACAATAATTATGTCTCGGCATATCCCACCTTTGATATTTACAGTCGCAAAACGTTCAGACCAACTAATGCTGGGTGCTTGATGAGGAACATGTCCCATACTGAGTTCTGTCCCGTTTGTCGAGAAGGGATGTGGTACCAGTTCTTGGCGAGGGTTTCTCTCATCGATTCTGTCGACGTTGCTACCACTTCCAATCCTGATGATACTAAGACTGTGACGCTTAACACGTTGAAGTTGGGTCAGCTAAGGGCTCCTGGTAATGAGGTTGATGGAGAAGTTTTGGAAGTCACGTGGTTCAAGGATCTAGTTGAACAAGAGGCTTTGAAGAATCAGTTTGTTGTCGATGCATCCACTGGCTCTTGGAAGGTGGAGGTCAATTTCGTGACCCCTGAAGTTCGTTCTGATCCTACTGGTCTGTTAACAGAGTCTGAAATTTTTCAGGTCTAATTGGGAAATATTTATTTATTTATTACTTGGTGTTGTTCTGAAAATATGATCAGAATTTAATTGTCATGCTTCATACTACATGACTCCATGCAATAATCCAAGTTCATAGCGGATTCCATCGTCAGCTACACCCAATTTGTATATTAAATTCTTTTTATCTTCAAGGCTGTAATTATTTATTTTTGAGGATTTGCAACAAGAGTTACATTTTAGTGGATCAAAAAACTAAACTAATATTATACATTAAACTTAACATATAGGTATTTTATTTCAAGGATATTGAGCCCCCCAAAGTACTCGCTCTGGTCAATAATAGTCAATGCAAAAGCCACACCTCCAACTGCCGAGTTCAGGTACATCCAATGAATTTAACCAATTACAGAATTGGTCTTTAAGTTCCCGTTACTTTTATCGTCAGTCTCGCCGTCGAAAACTTCGACGATAGTCCTGAGGGCATCTGACTCGTGCATCTCCAAAATAGCCGTCGATCCATCATTGAATGAAAAAGAGAGTCCCCCGTCAATCACAAGACAAGCATCAAAACACCTCGACTTTAGTTCAATACTATTGACAAATGCTCGAGGGACGACCTCCGAGGCGTAGGGAAGTGTGTAGGACGTTATAGGGTCTCTGATCGTGTAGAGGATCTTATTGGATTCCGCACTGAACACTAAATTGTCATTGTATTTCGCAGCCACTCTGTCTACAAATAACTTGTTGGCACTATTCACAAACTTGGTAGGGTCGAGGCCTTGGTCCTTGGCTTCGTCTTCAATAATCTTGACCAATTCCTTGACAGTCTCAGGGGAGATCTTGCTAATATTAAAGCTCCACGAAGTTGAGCCCGTCCCAGTCGATACGCAAATCCCTGCATTTTTCGTCTTGATCTTTTCCGCCCCATCCGTCGAGACTTCAAAGTAGGAGACCCGGGCAGAGACACACTCTCCGAAATAGACTTCATTCAGAGCCAATACGGGCAGAACTCGCTTCTGTGTATTCTTGAATGTTTCCTGACCCCCTAGGGCGCTGATGTGCTGCTCTCCAAGGCACTCAAAGAAGCGGTACTCAGGATAGGCCAGCTGTTGGTCATGTAATTCAGTCGGGGCTTGGAATACGGACTCTCCGACAAGAGTTATGCGAATCCTTCGGCGAAATGTCCAGCGAAACTTCCCCTGGAACAACTTGTTCATGGCATCCTGGACATTGATTGAATATTTCTTTGGAAGGCAGAGGTAGCCGATGGATCTCGTGGGGTCCGTATTGAACCCGACTATCGGCTTCTGTCGATCTTGAATTCGACAAGCTGCCATAAGGAACGTCCCGTCACCCCCGGTCGTCACGATCACATCTGCCCAGTCGATATTTTCATCGGTGTAGTCGAAGCGATTGACGACGCGGGTCTCTACCCCAAAGTCCTGTAGAGCCTTGTCCACTCGACTCTCGCATCCTTTGTGAATGTAGTGATGATACAAAAGTGTGTTGTAGTCTGATCCTCGCTTCTTTAAAACTTGCTCTAGTTCATAGTCCGTGATTTTGGGATGTCGGAGCTTCTCGAATTCGAGACGGGATAGCTTCGTTAGGATGAGAACCTTTTTGGGGTTGAAGGAAGGAGAGGGATGAGAGGATTCTGAGGATTGGGATGAGTGGGAGGGGTTTATACAAGTCCTACTCAATTTCGAATTGGGTAGACGGAGAAATCCATAATTTTGACTCTTCCTGGACAAGATATTGAAAAGACTTGGGATTAGGGGCCGCATTACTTGTAACTTGTCCGTACTGTCAACTTTGACTTGAATTGATTTCTGAAAATATTAAGAGAAAGAAGAAATTTAAAAAAAATTTAATTTATCATTCAATTTTATTAATAAATTTTAAATGCTAAAATAGCATATGAAAATATTTTTTTAATACAAAAAAGTATTTAATAGTTCAGGTGAATGAGTTTTACTTACTACGTAGGACAATTAGCATCAGAGTTAACGTTTAATTTTAAATGATGAGAATGGCCATTTCAACAATGACAATTGACAATCAAGTAACAATTAATTTTTTAATTGGAGAAATTGATGAAATAGTGAGCAGTATTTTTGATCAGTTTCGACTGGTGATAAGAAGCCTGCAAAATAAAAAAAACGATTGAAATGAAAAAAATTGGATTATTATTATTATTATTATTTACAATGAATGGGAATTAGATTAATTACGATTAAATAAATGGAGTAGCTTCCTCCTCAAGTTATGTGATGAAAAAAATCCAAGGACTTGTTATCTATAGAGATACACACGTGGACTCTGACCTCTGACCCCTTCCGTAAACTCACGATCACCAACTATCTCTTATCGCTACAAGTTCCCCATCCACTATCACAAGAGACTTGACTATAGTTAACACATCAGCTGACTTATCAAAAAGCTCTCCCTCTCCAGCTATCATACTTATCTAAAGTTGACTAACATTTAAACACCTTTGTAATTTAAGTGGAAACCGTGTTAGAAAACTACGAACATAGCTCACTCTTTTTGGCCATACTTGTTGACATTACAAGTCACTCCTTTTGGCGCTCCACATTTCTTCTATGTCTTTTACAACCTTGTCCAAACATTTCGTTGACACCCCCCGGAGGTCATAGTTCATCCCCTAGATCCCTTACACAGATATCAACCACCTCAATGATTTCAAAAAGATACGTTTTACTTTTAATATTAAATAAATTTTATTGATTTGAATATGAATGTTAACTTGAGATTTAAATGAAGGCATTAATAATTAGTCCTCGTCGTCACTAAGAGCGTTGTGAGTGGCATTGACGTTCCAGTTGAAGTAGTCCGATGCGACGAGAAGCCATGACCAATACACCACCAGGAATATCATAAACACAATCGAGAAGATTAGAAAAGCCCATTTCTCTGTAAATTCCGCCATCTTTTCGTATCTTAACAATTCCACACTTCCCACTGAAGATGACCGACTCCGACCTCGACCCCCACCCTTTTTACTCTTACCACTTCCCCTTTCATTCGCCTAAGCACAAGAAAATACCAATCAATTACCTTAGTTGAACATAAGGTAATCCACAAAATAAATTTAAACGAGACCTGTCTGTCCTCTTCTAGAAGCTTCTTTTCAAGTGCATCCTCTCGGGTCGATCGAATCCTTTAAATATAAATTATATATTTAAGATATTAAAATCACAATTAGTAGGGGGGACATATTGAAGAGATTACCAAACGAGAAGAGAGAACTCGAGCAAGGTGAGGAATACGAAGAAGATGCAAAAGACCATCCAAACGTCAATGGCTTTGACATAGCTGACAATTGGAGTGCTCTCCCTACAAATCATCAAATCATTTAGAAACCTTTAATGGATGGCTCCACAGTCTCCAGAGTGAAATGTCCCTACCTCACAGATGAGAACATGGCAGTTAGGGTAAGCAAGGTGGTCATGCTAATTCCGATTCGGGCCTCGACCATCCGTGCGGGCACGAGAAAGCAGAGCCAAGTGATGACGATGAAGAAGATGCTGGGTAGATATGTCTGCACCATGTGGTAGCTCAGCTTACGTCGACATAGAATTGTAAACCGAAGACCGTCGTGGCTATTACCTGAAAATAAAGTATTCGATCAATTTCGACAAATTCAGTTTGAGATTTTATCGACATATCGGCAAGTCCAACTTCTTCTTACTCTTTTTCTCCTTGAATGTTTGGTCAATGCTGATCGTCTCGATTGAGTCCACCTGCAAATCGAAATTGGGGTCACCAGGGTCTTGGAGATAAACTCCGTTACGGAGCCATGACAAGTTCAAGTCATCACTGAAATACGAGTCTACAAAAATCGTCATAATTTATAATTTTATGTGGGATTTTATTATTCATACTTTAAGTTTCTAAAAGTAAAAGCTTACAACTCCTCAAGTGGAAGTGACATCGATGAGTATCAGCGGGATAATAGTAAAAGTCCATTTCACAGCTTACACGTGTAGCTATTCTGTAAATTCAAATTAATAACGATTTTTAGAATAAGTGACATTTAAATTGCCATAAGGACGATGTTAAGGTCACGGGATTCGAAAGATGACCTGAAGGTGTAGGAGACCAAACCGGAGCTGGGGCTGAAGAGAAGCGTATGGGGCTTGGAAATTAATTTAGCTCTGTACACTCGAACAAGCTCATCTGCAATCACAATTCACCCGATTTTAATTTAATCACCTTTGTAACTCAACTCTAAAAGTAATACTTACCAATGTAAACATCCGGCTTCCATATCTGATTAAGGAAGATTGGGTCAAGGGTTAACGTTTTAGAAGCCTTTCCAGTAAGTGCGTTCAAGGGGTCGAAAAGGACTCCATCCACCCATTCAACCTTCATGTCCATATCTAAAACTAGCTCCTGCAAATTATAATATTTAAACACAATTAAATTAAAGACTCGTCGACAACTTAAAAATAATTTGTCTATGAATTAAAATTGGTATGTGTACATTCTCGGTCTCGTCGATATCTCGAACACTTCGAATGTTCAAGAAGACGAGTACGGGAACTGGGCTGAGCTTGTCTACTTTAATTCCCAAGAACTTTCCAGCGTCCAGTTTGGGTATTTCCAGCTTATTGTAATCTTCGGGGAGGTAGACGTGCCCTTTCTTTGGCGGAGCTTTATTTCCACCCCCACCCGCTTTCAGAAGTAAATGAGGAGGGATTTGAAACGGTGGTCTTCCGGGCATCCCACCCGGTGGAAACCCGCCTGGTTTTCGTAAATACCCCGGAGGACCTTGCAATCCTGGAGGAAAACCTTGGGGTCTTGGAGGTGGACCTTGTGATCCTGGAGGGCTACCTTGGGGCCTTGGAGGTGGACCTTGTGATCCTGGAGGGCCACCTTGCGGTCTTGGAGGTGGACCTTGTGACCCTGGAGGGATAACTAGGGGTGTTGGGGGTGGACCTTGTGATCCTGGAGGGATAACTTGGGGTGTTGTTGGCCTTGGAGACCCTTGGGAAATATTTTGGGGTGGTCCAAGAGGTGAAGATGACTGGGCGGTAGGAGATGATGATGCGGAAGTGGGAGAACTTGTTGACGATAGAGAAGCAGCCGCAGAACTTGTCGACGAAGCAGAAGGAGCTGGAGTGGTCGACGTGGAAGTAGTGGCTCTCTTATCCAGCTCCTCATCCTCCATTTCTTTCGTCTCACTTTCCTCACTGTCCTCATCATCTTCGTCGTCGTCATCTTTAGTTTGGGGGGACCGAGCGAGTCTTTTAAAACTTTTAATGACGAGATCTGTGACATATTTCTCGTCCTCTTCAAAGGTTCCACCTACCGCAGGGTCAATGAGTGACCTCGGACCAAGTCCTGATGACCCTGAGATTTCTCCTTCATCCCCAAGGTCTCCAAAAACAAGGCCTGGCTGTGGGATGTGTAGCTCCTTGTCTTTGTGATGGGCATATGGGTTGACGCTTCTTGCCAGGCACTCAATTCCCCTGTAACCCAATCCGTATTCTTAATTAAAAATCCAAAGTTCAATTGTTTGTTCAAAGGGACTTACCCATAGGAGAAAAAAATAATAAATACGAGGGGGAAATGATAAGGACGAAAGGAGATAAGCGTGGCCATTTTAAAAATGTCCCTATATGGAAGCTTATGTTTTTATTTGAGTTTGATTTGATTAATATGTTTTGTGAGTTTGATTTGATTTTGTATTGTTGAGAGTGTTCATGTTGTTGTGGGTAAAGAGTTGCATGAAATACGCACGTAGCCAGTTTCTAACTTGAAGTGTTGAGAAGATCTTTTTTTGAAGGTAAAGAAGATGTGTCATCCAATCCAGTAGGTTCGTCATTCATCATCCTCCAGTAAGGTAAAAAACAAGTTGCGGTATCCAAAGCATCTTCCTCCATTTACATACTTGCCAAAGCCATCAAATTATATCCCCATAAAGACAAAGGGGAAAAAACTTGCGGTAGATCCACTTTCATCCATCAGCTAGACAATAAATCCCCGAAACTCTTCCTCCTTAGAAATATAAAACGATATGAGGGAAATTGAGGGTCAACAAGGTCAAGTGTCAACTACAAGAGGTGAAGAATATAGCGATTCGGGCTTCATATTCTAAATGGAAGCTGTTCTAATCTTACAATCCGTTGTTTGAATCTAGATAGTTATTTGGTAGACTAGGACGTGTCAACATTGCCTAGGTGGTGTGGATCTTCAATTGTTGTGCTTAAATGATTGTATGAAAAGGATATAGGAGAGGGATAAGGTAGGTAAGCCGGGGGGATGATCTTGGGATTTTTTATGATAATTTTCTGGAAATTCCACTCTTTATGACTCAAGGTGGAATTTACATAAGTTTTGTAGCATTGTTGAAGAGGACTTGAAATACTTATGAATCTCTTTAGTTTTAGTCTAGTCTAGTATATAGTTCTATGGTTTTAGTCTTACATGTAATGAGTAGTTTGAGTAGGCAGAGCCATTCATACCCCACTTTTCCACACCACTTTTTTCAGACCAATAATTTTTTCGATAAGATCATAATTATATGATCATAATTATATATGTCTACAGGCTTAGTCTTGTTCATCAAATGAGCTATTGAAAATTAAATCCATCCACTTGTTAAGGACCAGTAGAAATACTAACAAACAGACAAACCGACAGACAGACATTTGGGCAAAAGTATAGAGTAATGGAATTAGAGATAATAATAAATAATATATCTATAGAGAGACGGTAATCACAAGATGATCTTGTAAAATATGATCCCTATATATAATGCAGTATAGAATATTATATGATCTGCATCTATTAACAACTATCCCACTTCTCCTATTCATCAACATTTTTTTTTAAATTCTACTTGTTTTAGAATCCAAATAGACTAAACTCGAATTATTAAATTCAAATGATTTCCCTTTCTTAAACTGAGCTCGTAAAGGATTTCACATTTCCCTTTTAATTTCAGTAGAACGGAAAACAGAATGGATTTTATTTTACCAAAAGAACAAAGACTTTCCATATTCGATAATTTGAAAAGGGGATTTCTATGTAATATCCTTAACATCTTATCCCATCACTTACGAAAATAAAATGTGCACACACTTTTCTTTGAAATTTTCCATTGTTTCTAAAACATGATCAAACATCTCCAATGAGATAATCAAAGCGAAAGAAATATAAAAAGGTGGTGGAAAACTTTTATATATTTGATAACTCAAGGCTCAAGGCTTTATAATAAAAGATTGATAAAGCAATTAATTAAGGTTGAACGTTTTAATGGTTCTACTAGTTTTAAGTTTAATGGTGAATGAATTGGGGAATGAAAGGTATTAAAAAAGGTAGAGTGTTCAGAAAGTGATGAACTCTTCAAGATCCATCTCACAGATCGTTCCACTTAATTACAAGGAAAAAAGCCTATAGACATTTATAAATTGAGTCTTAACACGATTAACCTCATTGAAAGTAAAACTCTTTTTATACCTTACCGTAACAATTCATTTAGTTGCCCTCTTTTCTCTTGTCCAATATTTCGAAACCTCTCCATCTTTCAACACACATTCTCCACATCAATCAAAGGTGATCGGCCATTAAAATCTCCTCATCTCTCCCTGAAGCCCTACTAATTTAAATTATTTAAGGGTCACATTTTCCTGCTGACAATACAATTTTAAGCCTTTTATTGCATTTCATGAGTTTGAATTTTTTAAACTTACGGCAGTTAAGTAAATTTGAAAAGTGTGAATTGATGATGCATTATGTAAAGGAGGGTAGTAAATGATGTTTAAAAGTATAAAATTATTTTAGTTAAGACTGGCTTGTATTAAAACAGAATAGTTAAGTTGGATAGTTGGAGAGATGTGTGTGCTTCCTTTTGAGCAATAAAAGTCAGCAAAGCGTGTAAATGAATTACACTCCATTTTTTTATACTAAAGTTGCACAAAATTTGCACATATATTGAACACCAAGAAATTGCATCTTAAAATTACATGTTCATCTCTAGACCAAAAACATTTCTCTCTCACCTCCAAAAACAATTAGGACAAACATTCTTATTTTTTAATCCACAAATTTAAACCTAAACTAACCTCCGCCTCATATCACTTTTAAAATTTTAATTTCAACCTGCTCTAACCCTTTGGAAGTAAGTTCAATGATTTCTAATCCCAATTACATGGCCTTATACAATTTATGCCGAGGGTGAGAAATCTCTCAGGCTTAATTAAACACGCATTTCGAAAAGGAAGATACCCGTGAAATCAATTCCACCACCTCCGTTTACTCTCCTTGCCATACCATTCACCAATGGCTTCTTTTATTTATATTATCCCATATGACATAACAATTAAAGATAATAGAAGGTAATGAAGGATGATATTGGATTAATTACTGGACAATTAGTGAGGAGAGGGAGGTGTGATCATTCAAGTCTTGGTGACGATGATGATGTGAACATGATTGGCTATTTCTATCTACACTCATTGATGAGCAAGTCCCCACTTCCTCTTCATATCCATTTTCTGCAGGGGGTGGACTTTGAAGGGGTGTGTCACTTGAGCTGACCTCATTTTTAATCTCACCAGACGAGAATACTTCGTCGTACGAAGGTGGAGCTACAAATTCAAATTTTTAAATGATTTTTCAAAGTGTAATTTAAAAAATGTAATTAAAAAAAATCTTACGAGATTCCCGAATTTCTCGATGTCTGGCCCGCCTCGAACAAGAAGTTAAGGGTCTCATGAACCGGGTTGAGTGGTTTTCGTCATGGGCTAGAAATAATTCATAGCCCCTTTGGGGACAATTGTAAAGGAGATGTGAGGGGGTGACTGAGCGGCTTCCACTTTGTTGGGTCACGATCACCGAATTATGAAAGGTGATTGCGGCGGAGGGGGTGAGGAAATTGGGATTGAACTGTGAGGGACTAACTGGGAGAATGAGTTGACTTAGAGGACAATCATGATCATGGTGAACTCCGCTCGGGAGGTTCCCTTGCATTTGCTGAAGTGTCTGGAGTCGGTGACGATCTCGAGATCGGACTATTGGAATCGACCCTATGGTCACTGGAATCTTTGCACACAGGGGGTCTACCGTCGGAGACTTGAGGTTTAGTTGGATCTGCAATTTTCATGTCATCTTTATAAATCTCTCGTTCAAAAATCATGTTGTTTTATTTTTTTACCTTTGACATTAGCAAGGCTGGTGTAAGTCAAAGGATAACCGAGTAGCTTTGAAATTAGTATTGGGGCTTACATGTATGAAATATTGAAGGGAGAGAAGGACAGGGTAGTTGAGGATGTTTCCCAGATTTGTTGGAGGGATGTCCTGCGGCACTTTCAGTCTCGCTTCCCATGTCTGCTTTTCTCCAGAAGTGACCGCCGGGCCCTTCAACTGCTCCACCAGACTTGTCGACACTTTACCGTCTTGGTTCACTTCCTGCAATTTCAAAATAATCAGAGTTACGCATTTTGTACAATCAAACAATTTCTACAATACCTTCCATTTCAATTCTCTAAAGTTATCCAACCAAACCTAAAAATAAATTAGTAGACCTAAACTAAAGCTTTTGAAGGTTCAAAACTTTAAAGTAATCTACTCTGTATTTTTCTAGTGTGTCTGTCTGTTTGTTTGTTTGTTTAGATCCTCCTCCTCAACTTCTCCACCGATTTAAAAAGAACATTTTCAATTTCTAGAAACTATTATGAACTAGACCTTAAACCTTGGAAGATAATTTTTTGTCTTTATTAATAGTTGCGTACTAAATGGCATGTTTTTTCAATCTTGGGTTATGAGGGAAACATTGTTGTTCAAAATCCACGATTTCATGCAAATCATTTGGATTCATTGATTCGCATGTCTACGTCCACATAATCCCTATCACTTAAAACCGGAAAAGCTCACTTTCAGAAAGAGTAAACAGAGCAAGGCAAGGCAAGAACTTCCGCACATGCTGCACACATTTAAATCCCCCTAGGCAATCCACAAACTTAATATTCATATGAAAAACAGTATGAAAGCTAATATGGGAATTAGCTTCAAAAGTAGAATTAAATGAACTTGGCATGCAATGACAAAAAGCTCCGTTGAATACGGTAAAGCGCTTTTAATTAAAAAGTGGAGGTGGATAAACATCCGCTCCTTTTCAATACCACCTCCAAATATTTCTCACCCCTAAAAAACCCGGTTGACCAACTAATTCCTAATTACCCACTTTTAAAAATGATCAAGGATGCTAACCTGTAAAAGGGATATCCGGAGCTTTTTGGCATCAATTTTCGATAAATTCCTAATGTCCACAGAAAAGGGGATGGTGTGACCTCGTACAAATCCACTCCGACTTATTTTAAAATCAAATCCCGTCGGACCCGACTTGGACAGCAAATGTTGAACGTATCTGTGCCTCTTGACCTCGGCCGGAATTAAGGACAAAGAGTCCAAGTTGAGGTCAAATATCCCATCAACTTGTATCCGTGAACTCACTCTTTTGTCATCCTTCCAACTGGAGCGGGTCAACTTGGCCTCCACAAAGTACAAAATGTTCCCTGAGGGCCACATGAACGTTGAAGGGAGTCCTGGAGGCAGGTTGAATGTGAATGGGAAAAGGGTCTCTCCTACTTTCAGAATTGTATTCGTCCCATCTGAAAAGATTTGAAAGAAAATTATGAACCTTCACAAAGTTCCCAGTTAATGTTTAAAGGTCAGGGATCTCAACTCACCATGGCCAAAGAGGTCAAATTTGTCATCGAAATAAACGTCCTTCTTGTAATTCTTGATAGCATCCATCTCACTAATTAACTTACTCGACCTTCCAATAAATCTCATGGTCAGACCTTTAACTTTCTCAGCACTCTTTTTGATGAGAACGACGTGACCTGAGACGACTGACCCTGGGCTATAGGCCACTTTCTCAAACACAATCATCATCGGCATTTTAAACCTCACGCTTTACACTTTTTCTCACAATATCACAAGGAAGTTATAACATTTTAAAAGACGGGTAGTAGAAAAGCGAGGAGATCATGATCTTGAAATGATCAAGTCCCTCAGAATCCCAGAGCCGAGCGGGTAGTCAATAAGAAGAAGAGTCCACTCCATTTAAAAACAGATTCACTTATAAAGATCCCAATTTCACTTTTAATTGCAATACTCAATTTGGCTTAATTGGATAGGAAGAGTTAAAGAGATTTGCCAATGTTAATGAAAGTGTAGAGTTGTTGTGAATTAATCCGAGGCTTAAGGTAGACTGAAGTGGCCTTTGGCAATGAAGCCAAGCTAATCTCTTGATAATCCTCCAAGTGTTTAATAATGTTTACATCTATTAAGCTCAAGATTAAGAGCTTAGAAGTGTAGTTTCATTGTTCATTTCAAAGGATGAGGTTGGAATAGAATAGGAAAGGCTTGGTAGGTGGGGAACTACCTCTCATGTCTCTAAAATACCAGAGAGACTTATAGCAACTAAGATTATATTATAACGCTCTCACAGGATTTACCCCAAAGTTAATTTAAAGTTAGTGTGGTTGGAGGTAGGTAGTTAGTTAATCACCTTACGCCTATCACAATCACAGCTAATCCCCATAGATAGTCACTTGTTATTCAATATTCAAGGAGCACGTAAAACACCACCACCACCACCAATTCTCATGGCCTTTGGAAAAGAATTATAATAAGCCATTATAATTTGTGCTCATAATTAAGGGCCATCCAAGACAAAAGTTACATCCTATTCAACTCAAGTTTTTCATTAGCTTGGCAGGGGCATGAAAGACTCAGGGAGATAAGCGTTTTATTGATAACTTGGCTTTGATTTTAGTGACCCTTGAAGGGTTGTGTATGAGTAACGCAGTTCATGAAGGATTGTTGTAATAAGGAAAAGTAAGTAGAGGTTGATTAGTTTATATATGTGAGGTGTGTTGTTATAAAGAAGATGCTACCGCTAAAAGTTTCTACCCCCACCGACGGAGTATTATCATATGACAATAAAGCATGGACTATCCTTCATCTACACACACTTTTTTATAGGCTCACAATCGGACAAGGTCATCTTTGAGCATCATCAATCCTTCTTTTTCATAACTCTTACAACTATTGAATATTATTGCGTCTTTTCACAAGATAAGATTTACAAAAAATTCATGTCAATACTTAAATTATGGAATTTTAATATTAACTTCCCTCATCAATCATTAGGTGAAAAAATTTGAGGCTTTCAACAGTTTTAATGTATTAAATAAATTCTTTGACAGTCAGCAAGAATTGCAAATTTACATGCAAGTTAAATTCTGTTTTGAATTAAAATCCAAATAAATAAATAAATAAAATAAAATAAACGATTCTTGTGGACACCGTTGCCAAATTATGAAAGGAATCTTTACAGCCTTTAAATTATGAAAAATAGCGAATAAAAGAATCTAGATTATCCATTAAAATAGCCAGCAAAGTCGGATAAATTTCCCTGGTATTTAATTGCTAAGATTTGCTAGAAGCTCATCAGGACTTTACCAGCTTACACATAATTAATGTAAATGAGTAGTGACAAGTGTTCAAGGGTTTGAATATTAATCGTCAATTAGCATAAAGACAATTACCTCTTGCCAACTTATCTCCACTACTTCCTTGTGTTTAGAATTATAATTAGTCGAGTGTAAATTAAGATTGTATTATCTACAAAGGAGATTGATAGACGTTCTCCTATTCATTAGAACAAGACACACGTCCTATTCATGTATTCCATATCAACTCCAACGCATCTTTCCATGAGGTACTTCAAGTCAACTGTTATCCACAAATAACAACTTATCATCAATTTAGTCAAACTGGATAGATAATAAATTATCCTCTTTTGTACACCAACTAAATAATTAAACTGTTGACTGTGTACTTTGAAATGTGACGAACTATAATTTGTATTGAATGGATTCTGGTGTGGGGATATCTATGTACACTTGGTGCCCTTAAAAGGTCACACGAGCACAAATACCGTGCTAGAGATTAGAATGGAGATTTGGAAGTTGATGTCATATAAGGCCAAGGGGTGTGTTTTAGTTAAAATATCCCCATGGACTAGGGGGTCATTGTCTCGAAAAACTTTCAGAATCACTTGACATACCTCTCAGGTTTAATTGGATTCCTTAAGCCACACACGTCTTGAAACGGTGAGAAACGTGTGTCAACGACAGACAATGCCATTAAACTAAATGACAACAGCTCTCATCGTCTAAAAATAATTATGCTAAACGAAATTCGACATTTAATTTATTCTTCTCGTCGTCTGCCACCTTTTTGGGAATCTTAAAATATCCCTATAAAACCTCAATTATTTCAAAATCCCTAAAAATTCCAAATTAATTTCGAGTATTAGATGCCAGAAATCCCCGATAGGTCTATAAAAATTAGAAATACTCCTAATTTTTGACATATAAGTTATCAGAAAGTTGACTCTACAGAATCCAGTTTATGGAATTCATCAGGACATCACCCCAAAAAATATCCAAATTTAATATTTAATGGCTGCTTTATTTTATGAAACTTGGCAAATCCTACCTTTGTGATTGAATGTGCTAATAAATAGGGCCAGATGGGGACTTAAATAGAGAACTGCGGTACTCAGCACCACTTTCAAGAGATTTAGCTATTGCATAAACATCTTTTAGTTGCCACTTTCAGTTTCGATTCTAAAGTGAATAAATGTTCCGGTCTAAATGCGCATTGGGTGAGGCATGAAGAATATTACACTAAAATATTTTTATAATTTAAATAAAAAAACTTGTGCAAGTCGTATGGTCTTCATTATCACATCAATCACAATTATGAATTATCACAGTCGGTTATGCTAACCCTTTCATGTGAATATAATGGACCTTTGGTCAATTACGTGTCTCTAGAGTCAAGTGTTTGATTATATCTTACATCAGATTCTTATGCAAATCTATTTAGAGTAATCCCAGTATGCAGTATATATAAATTTCTATATGAATCTCTGTAATTTGTATGATGAGACAGAAAGTCAAGGATTTTGAGTTTAACCAACTCCAGTAAGTATGGGAAAGGATTTAAAAAAACCTTGGAAATAGCTCAACATGTGATCAATGAACTGTGAACTGGGATTGGACAAATAATCAACTTTAAAGCTGATACCTTTTGAACTGGGAATGATTTTCTACCTGGACTAAATAGATAAATCCAATTTAAATAACATGGATTTCCAGTCGAGATTCTTAACTATTTGTTCCATTGTGTTTTACATTGTTGTAGCTAGTGGACGAGAATCTGAAAGTTCTTTCCAGACCGCCCTGGTTCTCAATGATCGACCAATTATCGGTAAGCTGTCTAATGGACTTTTAAACGAATTAATCCATCAATAAATAAATGCAAATCACTTTAAAATTTCTCCAGGTATTTTGGCGCAAGAAGTGTATGAGCAGTCGGGGGCCGGTTGGACAAAGCCTAATAATTCTTACATCGCAGCGTCGTACGTCAAATTCTTGGAAGGAGCTGGGGCTCAAGTCGTTCCTATTTTGTGAGTACTGCCTTACACACTCACTTTTTTAACATAAGATTTCCAATCTAACTATTTGAACCTTACTGGATTCTAGAGTCAACAAGGGTGAAATTTACTTGCGGGACATATTCAGCAAAATAAACGGGTATGTCCAAAATTCCTGGAGAAACTCGAATAAATTACATAGGAAGCCTTTCTTTACTTGTTTTACAACTTTATCTCATGAATATAATGCAGGATTTTAATTCCTGGAGGCTCGGTGCCATTCCAAGTGTCAGTGGGGGCAAATGGCTTCGTAGATGCTGGACATTATTTACTGAACCTTGCCAAAGAAGCCAATGACAAAGGTGACTACTTCCCTGTGTGGGGAACGTGTCTGGGGTTTGAATTCCTACTATTTGACACTTCTCAAGGGAAAGAGATAAGAGCACCTTGTACCGCATGGAATGTTCGAAATAAGCTCAAGTTCACCAAAGGTATCAAACATGACCGATTGACCCCTTGAAAATGACCCTATGGCTTGAAATGACCCTTGTCTCTATAAAATGGGGATATGTTTCAGAGGCAGGAGAGAGCGGACTTTATAGCAAGGCCCCCAAGTCGGTCGTGAGGATTTTGGGGAGTTCGGAAGTGACGGTGAACTTCCATCATTATTGTGTGACCCCTGAAAACTTTACGAAATTCGGATTGGATAAAGAGTACAAATCTTTATCAGTTAATTACGATGCACCGTCTAACCTTACTTATATCTCTTCGATTGAACACCGAAAGTACCCGTTCTTCGGGGTTCAGTTCCACCCGGAAAAGAATATTTACGAGTGGACTACCAAGGAAAAGATCCCGCACTCTCCACCGGCCATACAAAGTGCTCAATATTTTGCCACCTTCTTCGTCAATCAAGGTAATCACGAAATACGCTAATTTAAAAAAAAAAATCATAAACATGATTAAATTTTTTTTTTAAATGTCAATTCCATTTTTACCAAAGGGGTCAACAAAAGTTGAAGGGCTTTCATAATTTTAGTTGATTTATATACCTATCCCCTTGAGCTAAGTAATTTCAATCTTTTTTGACGTATCAATATCAGTGTGAATGGTGTCAAGAATCCGAATTTTGCTTGACCCATGACCCTAGGGATTTAGTTCATTTAGTTGTGATTTATGAACTTGTAAGAAATACCTTTAATTTCTAAATAGGGTGAATATAAAAGTAAATTGATGTTCTTACTGATTGGTTGATTACAGCGCGACGGAATGTCCACAGCTTCAGATCTTCGGATGAGGAAGGGAAGTATTTAATTTATAATTATTCTCCGGTATTTACGGGACTTGAGGGCTCCACCTTTACACAAAAGTACTTCTTCCCCCTCTAATTCTCAGATGAATGAATCTAACCAATCACAACTTATGTCACAATTAATAAAATTTGTATTTCAACAATTATTTACTCTGTTTCTTATGCTGAATAAAATGGAAATTTTCTCTTATTTATAAAACTCTGGCTGAAGCGGGAGTATAGGTTCGTATACACGCCGCCAAATTCAAATTCAAAGGATTTTCTTACCTTCCCTTCTCCATTTTCTCCATCTGCTTTTCGAATTTTTAAACACACCCACAGCTAACTGAACAATCATTTATCCAGCATACTTAATAAAGAATATACAAGGCCAAAGTTCAAGTTCCTCCAAAGAGGTCAAAGGACGGTTGTTCTAAAAACAAAATATAATTGATTGTCAATTCTAAATTGAGGTCATCCTCGAAACTTGGGTATTTTAAATGTTATGAATTTGAATTTTGAACAAACTTGTGATTTTTTAATTTGAAACTATTAACGCTCCAGGCATAGTTAAATAGAGGGAGAGAGTAAATTCTTTAGAATCAGCTGGAGGAGAAAAGATGGAATTAGGTGAAGCGTCTACATCCCCCACCACGGCCATCACCCATTTTCAAGGTCACCAAAATGAACAAGAGGACTCAGATTCTCATCACAGGGAATACGAAGAACAAGAGAATGGGAATATTCTGATGCTTCAAAGAGATCTTTGGCTAGTCCGTGTGAGTCTTTTTATTTTACAAATATGTATTCGAAATAATTAAACGTTTATTAAATTATTTATTTTATATTGAAAATAGATTCCTCCGGATGTAAGCGCTAAATGGTCAACAGCGACAGAAGAGTCCGTAGTTGGGAAACTGACGATGACTGTATCGAGATCAGGAAATGGTGAAGGTGGAAGTCAATTGACCCTTGATCTTCCAAGTGGCGACGGGGTCCAGTCTCCCAGACCAGGCTCATCTAAAACTCAGCCCGTCTTCAACAAGTACAAACTTGTCGAGGTCCCTGTCTCTGGCGGGGGGAGTAACAACGGAATATTTGCCGCATGGATTAATTCTTCTGGTAATACATACAATAGGTCATCTTGACCTCTTAGCCATTTAAAATAAAATTGAAATGTCACACACCTAGTTCAGCATAAACCTAGTAAACAGTTTACTACAAGGTATAATATAAATTATTGTGACACATTGTTTTCTGACGTTCTAAACGCTCCTGCTGACTACTAAGTGCCACTGAATACTGAATCTTCACTTTCAGCGTGAATTTTAATCTATCGTTCTTCTTGTTTGACTTGCAGAGACAGATGTGGACGTACGTGTTGCTGGAAGCGTTAAGAAAAAGTTCAAAGCGTTTCCAATTCGGGACGAGAAGTATAAGGAACATATTAAAACTAAAAGGGATCTTATGAAGCTCTCTCAACGACCCGTCCAGCTTGAAAAGGCTGTCAACTGCTACAAACCAGTGGCCAACCATGCGAACAATGTAACCTCTTATTTAACTTAGCTCTATATTCACCGTTCTACTTTCGATTATTCTTAGCGTTCTGATGCATTTAATTGTGACCTTTGAATATGAATCAACTAATTCCAGGTTGCATACGAGAAAAAGAAGAAGCTCGAAGGTCGGAAAATGAGGGGAGAAAAGGAGGAAGTGGCACAACAGCTTTTCAAGGCCTTTGAAACCCACCAGTTCTACACTTTCAAGGATCTCATCAAGCTGACCAACCAACCCGCGGTTAGTTAACTCTCCGAAAAAGTGAAAGGTCAAGGCTTTAGCCGCTGACTCAGTTATTACCTACTAGTTTATATGTTTCAGTGCATTTGAGGTCATTTGAAGTCATATTTGAGGAGTAATGACACATGATAACTAATGCTTTTGATTTGGTGGACTTTTTCTAGAGCTTTCTGAAAGAACTTCTGAACGAGTACTGTAACTACTCCACCAAGGGGACTCATCGCTCTTTTTGGGAACTCAAGCCGGAATATCGACATTACGAGGAAGGGGACGAGGCTAACAAATGAAATAGAATATCATACTGGATACGGGTTACAAATATTTTCGATTTCAATCTAAATTAATCTTTGTCCTATATATTATTATGAACTAGCAATTTTTTAGAGTACAAATAATTCCTTATAAACTGTCCAAATTAATTTGCCATTTCATTTTAAAATATTTTAGGCTTCAATATTGTGTTTGTAACGGAACTGTGTGATTCTATCATGATTCCAGATATCCTCTAATCTGTTCCCATCCTTAAAATAATACTTATTAAGTGTGATACATTATCAATATTTATTAAAATAGTCTCTTTCTCTGCACTGACATACTAGCTTTGTAATTAAGACAAAAGGTAGACCATACTCATCATAATTTATTTTTGGGAAGCAAATCTAAAGATCACGGTCTAATTCTTTTGAAAACTGTATTATATTTAGAGGAATCAAAGTATGGAATGGTGGTTGAAAGTTTTAAAAGTGTATGATTTTCAATACAAAAAAGTTTTCAAGACAAATCATTGAGCCATCATAATTTTTTTAATTACTAAATTTATTTCAACCTAACCCAATAATTGAGACTGAAGGCTAACACGTCTCCTATTTATCGACTGCAAGTAATTATTTGCATAAGGCTTGTTTGCTATATACGCTTGTCATTAGTACAAAAGGGACTGTTTATAAAAAACGTTTGTCAATGCGTACACACAGTTCATCCTAAAAGCTATTAAACGATTGTTTTTTTAAATTTCATTTCAGATCTTTAAAGAGAACTCGCCTGAGGTAACAGAAAAGCCTTTGGGGATTTGTTTCAAGAATCTGATGTCCAAAAATCAATTGAGAAGATTGTTGAACTTTATTGCAGGGAAATGATAATGATGATCCTAGCAAGTGACTACAGCAGTATGCATATTATGCGTGTATGAACATTCATCTCGTGTTTTTTTTCGCATTCTCATATGACTTTGAATTTTAAGTGTTAACCTTGAAGAGATTTTTTTTCAAATTTTTCCTTCCTTTGGGAATGGTCTTTGCAAATAATAATAGGGAGGTTGTGCTTCAGTGATTTTTGGCTTCTGATTAGGTATGACTAGCAATACTCTTAACATTGATGCAATCACAATTAGAAGCCAATGATTTCTGTAGCACAATCTCCCTAATTTCCATATTTTTTTGTCAAATGCTCTGTCTGGTACAGACTGGCTGTAGACGGATAGCCTCTAGTAGGTATTGTCTCTGTCAATATGTAATGATTAATGTGGTCAGATCACTTGAGTCATTATATCCAATGACTGTTTAAGATTATCTAATGCACTTTTTCTCAACCCTTTTGTAAGTTCAAAATTTTTGTACGAACCTGAATGAAGTTTACCTTCGTCCAATTCATCTTCCCAAATGTTTTGTAAAAATTGGAATCCTTGTGTTGGTCCAATTATCCCAAACCGGTTTTACATGATCCGTCCGTGAATTCCAAGTTTAAAGATTAGTTAGTCCACCTTCACATCGTACTCATGTGAGCATTCAGCAGATCTCATAACAGACAACATTTTACGTCAGACACTGTCAGACAGAGCAAAAACGGATTTGAGATATTGTGATGGGCATTTTCTAGAAATCATAAATTGTATTTAGAATTGTATTTTAAAATGTATTTGAAA
The DNA here is from genome assembly GCA_034694785.1 of Agrenia bidenticulata. NCBI lineage: Eukaryota > Metazoa > Arthropoda > Collembola > Entomobryomorpha > Isotomidae > Agrenia > Agrenia bidenticulata. Next base: position 22,140 of record JAQFYM010001068.1, read on the forward strand.
ATTATGAGATTCGTGGATTCGTTTGTGGTGACAATTGGATCCCTTGTTCTCTCCGCCTTATTCTGGCCAATTATTCTAATAGCTTCAAGTGCTCTCTTTCCTTTTCGTTACTTTGTGCAAAAAGTGCTAAATCTATTGTTTGGCCACGAGAAATACACGCTAGCCTCTGGGATAGACTCATTATTCGCCTATGACAAAGTTCCAGGGAGCAGTGCAATAATTCACACCCTCTTAGTTATCAAAGGTCAAGCCAACTTGGGGAAAATCCGCCAAAGTTATTCCGAAAATGTTTTCAAATTTATCGAAAAAAGAACACGGAAATCACAAAAGAAGGTTCAAGACGAGCCTCTCTACGCTCAAAGATTGCTCAAGACATTCTGCTCAAAATTCGGCTTTGCTTGCTGGAAGGACACGTCGGGGAGTTTCGATCTGAACCGGCATGTCCGCTACATGGACGGACTTGGGACGGATAGGCATGTAATCACGGAAGATAAGCTTGTGAGAATGATAAGTGGTCTCATGGACGACTCTGTGCTCTTTCGAAACGAACATCCCCAGTGGGAACATTTGATCATCCCCAATTACTTTGTAGAGAACTCAGCGTCCGAGCATTTCGCTTGTGTTATTCGTGTCCACCATGCGTACGCTGATGGAGCCTCATTCGGTCTCCTTATCGACTCAGTCTTATCAGACACACCCATAAGCTTCGCCATTGATCCACTCAAGCCCTTTCCTGGAACTAATTGGCGGACTACAGTCGGATCGTATTTAAAAGCTGGACTATTTGGTCCAATGGCTTTTCTCTTGACACTCAAGTCAGCCATGACGGATCGGTCACGGCTGATTTTGAAAGAGTATTCGACCCGAAAGCGTCTCGGATGGTCTCAACCGATTGACATGAATTTTCTCAAGGAAATCCGAAGTGGATCGGGGACTTCGGTGGCTTCTATTTTAATGACCGCACTTACGGGTGCTATTAGGAAACTACACGTGGAAAATAAATCCGAATTTGGCAAAGTTCCCGAATCAATTAATTTCGGAAATATGAGCTTAATGCTTCCTTACAAAACGAGGCAGTTCCAAAATCACTTTACGACATTCAGCATCCCTTGTCCTTGTGGAAGTGAGGATGAGGTGGAAGGAAGACTGAGGGAGACGGACCGAATCTCCCGACAACTTTCCTATTCCTCCGAACCGATCTTTAATTTTTTTATTATGCGCTTCACGGGATATTTGCCCCTGATTCTCCAAAGCACTTTGGCTGAATTAGCGGGGACTCCGATTATATTTAGTAATGTTCCTGGGGCCAAGGCCCCCTTTGCCGTCTTTGGAGGTTTGGTGACGGATGCAGGGGCTTGGCTTCCCTTGGTCAAGTCTTTCGGTAAGTTATAGGAATTATTTTTGAATTTTAAAACTAGGATTTTGCATATTTGAATATTTTGTGAATAATAATGACTAATTGCAGGAATGGGGATAGCCACTTATAGCTATTGTGACCAAATGAGGCTGTGCATTTCTACCGACTCGTCCATTTTTGGGAGCCAGGCGGATTTGAAATGGTTCATCGACCAAGTGGAGTTGGAATTACATAAGATAGGGAAATCAGTCGGGATTCCACGTCCAAAGAAGATTGAGATGGAGAAGAAGTCAATTAATTATACCAATTTAAGTTACATGAATCAGAGAAAGCCTTACCCAACTGCTTAGGTATTATTATCAGTTGGTCTTATTTTAAATTACATTACCTTTGTAGAATAAATTGTAAACTTATAACTAAGTGTGATACGGGTGAGCTGATTAAATCTTTAATTCCTTAATTGTTGGTGATTGTGATACGGGTATAAAGGGTATGTAATTAGGGTAGGAAAAAGCCAAGAGAAAATGGGTATTTAGCCATCATTTGGTATTAAGGGGAAGCGGATATTTATATGATTTAGTATTTATCCTGATACTATTTAATAAGTAGATATGAATGTTAAAAGGTGATTGTAGTTATATTAGCATTCCACCTCCGTCTCACTCAAAGTCAATTATGATAAGCTAATTAGAAAGGATGAGGATTATGGATCCAAGCTCAATGACACATCTGCATCGTCTGCTCCTCATGGCTTATCTTCCCAAACCTCCTCTTCCCAATGCAATGGGGACTCCTACAGCCAAACGATATCTTCATCAATTCCTACACATAAAACATAACTCACATTTCTTTACTTCCTTCTTGGCAGAGATTGTGGATTTTAAAAATAAAAGGGAATCGGGATGAAGGATGACTTACTTAAACGGAATTCGGATGAATTCCTCTCCTGGAGAAGATTACACCTGGCCAAGGCCAAGTTGTCCGGGATTACGGAGATTGCCACCCTCATGTCCGGATTCGCTGTGGTATGTTTTAAATATCTGAGCTAGGAAATTTTAAATATCCCTTAACAGTTTGTCTACAAGTTTGTTCAAGTGTTTTGGTTGTTACAGGTGGCAACAGTAGAACTGCAGATCAACGCTGACGCAAATCCCTACCTGTTGACCGTATTTACAGTAGTGACGGCTCTCTTGGTCTGTACGACGATGATGGCCCTCATGATTTCCACCTGCATTTTCCCTTACATCCAAGTGATTGCCAAGCTAAGTCCTAGTCATGTTAAGGCCAAAGAGTCCCCACATGACGAAATGATGTGGTTTATTGACCTCTCTTGGCTATTGGCTAATACTGTCTCCATATTCCTCTTCACCCTCGACCTCGTCCTTCTCTGTTGGATCAAGTTCACCTATTTCTCCATGACCGCGTCCGTTTGCGTTACGGCCATTATGATCCCTGTCCTCTTTGTCATCCTCCTGTTCGCGGTGGTGTTCTACAGGAATGTGATCAAACATCAGTATCTCCTCTTGGATTCAAAGTATGGGGAGTTGGAGGAAATGAAGCGTCGGATTGACTCTACTATTTCCATACATCATGTCTGACCTAAATTTCAATTCGGAATTCGGAAACTGGATCTTCCCCATAAAGTGAGGTGAATTCAAGAATGCCATGTCACTGTTATGGTGAGGAGTGGGTCTGAGGTGAAGGTCAGGATGAGGGGAATCTAGTGTCAAAACTGTAAAGTTCGTCATGAGCTTTTAAGTTCTTTGGTAATTTAATAAGTTTTTCCCTGTCGGAATTTTAAATTTTTTATTCATATCTTTAGTTTAATGTGTAGTTTGTTGTGGTATGGAATGTTGGATATGCTTGTGAATCTATTTACACGAGAACTAGATATGAATCTGTTTGTAGAGCTATATGGATATTTGTGGAGAGTTACAATCACGTGTTATTAAAATTATATCTTATCATTGAAGCTTTATCTTAGCAAACCTCTGATTAAAGCCAATGGTGGATTCTGCATCATTTAGTTTAAAGATTATAGTCCATTTTAAATTATTAAAAACTTGAATTTACTACCTTAGAGTAAAATTGTCCAGTTGTCCAAGTTCATAAAAGGCTAATGATTTAACAATTGTCAGTGAAATGGGCAAGGAAGTGGTATAAATTATTAAATATTGGACAAGTGATCATATCTGAGAATATTGATCATCTAGTCTTATCTCAATCCGACCAAGATGTCAACAAGCAACCTAAGCACGAAACCGGAGGTGGACATGAACTCCCCGGAATATCTTTCCTGGAGAAGACTTCACCTCTCCAAGTCCAAGCTGTCCAATGTGGCCGAGATGGCTTCCTTCATGGCCGGATTCGCTGTCGTAATTAAAAATCATTCCCAATCATTCGAAATATAATCAAGTACATACTGACATACAATTAACTACCTACTGACACTGTATCATGGTTGCAGGTTGCGACTGTGGAGCTTCAGATAAACGACGCTGACGCAAATCCCATCCTCCTCACCGCCTTCGTCATCACGACAGCGTTGCTAGTAGGGACATCGATGATCGCCATAATGATCGCCACCTGCATCCTCCCTCACATCGAAGCGGTGGCGAAGATGTCCCTGATCTCAGAGGTCAAGCGGTCACCCCATGACAAGATGATTCGACTCATCGACATTGCCTGGGTGTTGGCCAATACTGTCTCTCTCTTCTTGTTCACTCTGGACGTGATCCTCATGTGTTGGATCAAGTTCACGTACTTTTCGAAGACGGCTCCCATAGCCGCCACTGCCATCATGGCGCCCGTCCTTCTCATCATCCTCCTCTTCGGGGTGGTTTTCTACAGAAAGATTATCAAGCATCAGTATGTCATCTCCAATTTAAAGTACGAAGAGTTGGAGAGGATGAAGGAGGCTATTGAGCATCAGACCTCCATTATAATGCACCTCTCCAAGTCCAATTCCCTCAGGTCGATGAATCCTTCGATAAGGTCAAGTGAGTCTTCCTCCGGTTGGTCTGGCTCAACGAGATCTATGTCCTCGAAGCCGAATCATGGCTCGATTTTCACGGTGTGATTAATCGGTATGGAACCTCCTTATGACCTCTATTTAACCTTAGAGAATTACGGTCGGATTTTGTAAGTTTTAGAATTTATTTAATTACATTTCACACAATATATTCTGCCTAGTCTATTGAATAAAATAAAATAGATCCCCTCAGCCTTTTAAAAGGAAAAAATATTTAATCAACAATTAAATTGAATAAAATTGATAGGAAATAGTTTAATGTCCGTTGGATGTGCCGTTGAGGTGATTTCCGTTGACCGGAGGGAGCACAGGCTCACCTTTGTACCCGTTGGGGTTCATAGTCTGCCACCGCCAGAAGTCCTCACCTAAATACACATTCCAAATTTATTCTACAATCCCCCCATAGACGAGAGAACCTCTCAAGCTCTGCGGCTAATCTACAAGCGACGTGAATAGAGAAAATATAGTCCGGACACTGCATCCCCCTCATATCAAAGACGGCTCTCTGTACTGGGTAGTGCTCTGTACTTGGATATGAAGGGGATTAGGTTGAAGGTCGACGTGATGTTCAGTCCCTCATAAGCTGTGCTGAATAAATATAAGTGTACATACACATGCGGTCAAGGGTCAACTCGGCCTGCCAACCCAACTCAGTGAAAGCGTGTTGAGGGTTAGCGTACATGGCAATAATGTCACCCTCTCGTCTCCCTTCTAAGACATACGGGACACTTTTGTGGGAGACCTTTTCAAAGGCCCGGACCAAGTCGAGGACGGACGCCGGCTTCCCTGTCCCTAAGTTGTACACCTAGACCATTAAGGACAAAAAGACAATAAGCCCTTGACATTCAAGTCCCTCCTTCTCATGCTCTCTAATACTAAATTCAAACACATGATTATTCACAAGGACATCTTATCCCCCTCGGATAAGTCACATTGAGCAACTTAGTATCAAGCTTTACGATTACGTCCCCTTATAAATATCCCTTAAAAATATTCTCAATGTCAAGACAGAGGTCAGAGGTCTTTTGGAGGTACACGCAACTACGAAGGGGTCAAAGTGCTGGAGGCAAAGTGAATGACGAAGCGTTAAGGACTCGCGTGCTCTGGTCATCTTGACAGAGGTGTGGTGACAGAGGTCAGAGGTGGATGGATCTTACACATTCGTGGGAGATTGTACTTTGGGGTCCACTCAAGTTCACGCAATGCCCGTTGTGAGTCACAGACGAGGGTGCCGACGTCGCCGAATCTCCTTGAGCCTTGAACCGTCGGCACTTTAGTCCCTGTGACCTTTTCAAATTCTTTAACCAGCTCAACAACTGAAATCCCACGGCCTAACCCTTCAAGTTCAAAATTGTACCCCAAATGGATTAATTCACTTTACTCTCTCCGCCCTCCCCACAATTTAGTTATTCACCTACCAATGTTGTAAACCTATCCGAGGTCATTCCCGAACACATTTAAATATTTAAAGGTCAACACAATTAACATGATGGATTGTTCAACATATAAGGAGGTAAGAGGGGAGATATTATCCAGTACCTTAAACATAAGCTCGTTAGTGGCCAAGAGTTTCTTGAGAGCTGCAACGTGTCCAGAGGCCAAGTCCATTACGTGGATGTAGTCTCGAACCCCTAGGAATTGATAAGGGTAAAGTATTTACAGAGGTCAAGGGTCAAGAAAGAGTAGGGTTTAAAGTAACCTGTGCCATCAGGTGTGTCGTAGTCGTTTCCAAAAATGGTCACGTGGGGCTTCTTCCCAAGGGCCACCTGAAAAGTTTCAAATCCTTTCATTTCCATAATTTGAATGTGTATTTAGGGATTAATTAATTAAATAGAGTTTAAACATACGGCAGAGATGAAGGGCATAACATTGTGGATCTCCTTTGTCGGATCTTCGCCGATAAGTCCGGAAGGATGAGCACCAACAGGGTTGAAGTATCGGAGGGAAATTATATTCCATTTCTTATTTAAAATTAAATTAGATAATTAATTTTTAATTGTGATTTTGATTTTGATGGGTAGAATAGATAGTTGGTTAGTCTTACGGGGTTTGACTTTGAAAGATCTTTGAGCATTTCTTCGATAAAATATTTGGTCCTTCCGTACACGTTTGTCACATTGCCGGTGGGGTGGTCTACACAATTTTAAATCACATTATAAATTATTATTCAACTTCAATTAAAAACTCTCAAGGGGTTGAAGTTTGATTTTCCAAATGCTTAGGGTAAAAAAAAGTGTGGCACCTTCGACGATAGGAAGCTTTTCAGGATCTCCGTAGACGCAACATGAGCTAATTATTCCAATATGTTCATTTAATTGTTGATTACAGATTTACACAGTGATGGATTAATTATTTAATTGTGGCATAATTAATTACCTGGAGAATACAAGGTGATAGCAATTCGAGGCTTGCATTGCCTAATGAAAAGAAAAATTTCGAATAAAAAAAATCATGAAATACACAGATGAAAAAAATCTTTGTGGAAAAGTTTCCGGGCATTTTCCCTGCATTTCTCAACAAAATCTTAAAGAGATGATTTTGGTCAGTTAATTTATTTTGAATAGTTTTAATGAAATGATCTCACCTCAAGAAGATTGATGGTTCCGATGAGATTGTTTTTGTAGTACTGAAGTGGCAATTGCATAGACTCCCCCACAGCTTTCATTGCCGCAAAATGAATCACACAATCAATTTGGTGCTGTAACAATGAACAAAATATTATACAATGATCTTTAAAATCATAATTTAAATATTGTCATTTAAAAACAGAAATTGTGACAAACGGATGAAAAGATCTTCTTGAGTCGAGTGTCATCAAGAAGGTCACATTTGTAAAAGGTGATGGGCTTCCCTGTGATCTTCTCAACTCTTTTCAAAGCTGGGGCTGAGCCGTCCTCCGTCTCAACGCTAATTGTTCATTATTTATTTAGTTACGATAACTTACAATTAACTGCAATTATTTTTTAAAGCGAGACGAACCAATTGGTAAAGTTGTCGATGGCGATGACATTGTAGCCTGCATTGAGGAGTTCCACACAGCAGTGACTTCCGATGTAACCCGCCCCTGAAACCGTTTAACAAATTTTAAAAGTTTTTGTTTATCGTTAACACAAAGCAGATTTTGCAGTTTAGTTTTAATTAGATTAAAATAGCGGTTATAATTGGTTGTCAAAAATGTAGAGACTTACCCCCGGTGACGAAAACGGTTTTGGGAGCCATAGCTTCTGAAGTTTTGAAAAGTAGTCAAAGCTATTGAAAAGATGATAAATTATGAGAATAAAGTGCGTCCTTGCCCTTGTCCACGTTGATCACAAGTGAAGGATGGAATGCCGAAACAGGTCTTATTATTTAGACAGCTCCAACTACTTGCAAGTATTATCATCAATGGTATTATCTGTAGTATTAAGAGATGTAAAAGTTGGTAGGAGAGAGAGTGGGTTGGAAGTTGGATTTCCTAGCTCCCTTTGCTAATCTCATTTGCATAGGGAAATAACACCGTCAATAACTAGTCCTATCTATTTAGTATGTACACAAGGTTTAAAAATTGTCTAAAGAATGTGGCTGGAGGATATAAAAAAAGGTTGGAGTTAGTGAGGATGTGGCATATCAAGAAATTATTATACCCCTTTTTATCATATGAGCCATTCCCCTACAACTAAAAACATGTTTCCCTTATGAAAAAGAGTTGTAGAAGAATCCATAGACCTTAGAACCGCTTCAGACTTTGACCTTCTCAAGGTTAGTCCAACTCAACCATTTACCACTAGACGTACTAGAGAGACCATATAGTATTTATCACACCTAGCTCATCGATAAGACTTAAGGGCCCTTTTTATAATTAATGCTGTGCTTTGTAGTAGGACCTCATACTCATATTCTGGATATGGTCCAAAGCGTTGATTGTGAATGGTCCTCTTTCAGTTAATTTTAGTGTGTTTAGCTAAATGGTGTAAAGGATTAGAGGAGATGGTTTGGATTTAATTGTGGGATTGAGAAATGTTAAATGGAGAAGATGGTTTATAGTCAAGGTCGGTTGTGGCTTGGCCTAAATGCCATTATAATCACATCATCACATTCATCTTCACATGTTTTCAATAAATACTTTCATAAGAGAGTTAATTTCCATAAGCACCGCAACTACGTATTTAGTTTAAACTAACTACCTTGGCCATTTGTAACTGTCAACACTCTCATTATCATATGACATTTGTGCACACTAAAGGATTACGTCAATCTAATTAAATCCGCATCCCCTGACCTTGAGCTGCTAACCTTGTGGCACTCTAACCCCCTTATAGCTCTCATTACGAACCCCACGTTTGGATTTTATTTTATGTATATAAATCTAATCTAAGGTATTTAAATGCTTAATTAGAATTCAGACGTTTGGACTCTTCCTCCACAGAGATGGGAGATCCACTGCTGGAGCACCTGCTGGAGAAGACATTCCTGGACATTCTTAGCTTCAAAGATTATTGAACTCATCGCATGGTCAGGATACAAAGAGGACTGGAGATGAAAATAATTTAAACTATTGTCAGCAATCAAGTTTAAGATTGTAAATAACGATTGTCGTTTAATCATGGATTAGACTATGAAAATGTTGTTAGTATTGCTGCTAATAATATCGTCTTGCAATTTGTCATCACATAAAATAGAGGAGGTTTTAAAAAGATCCTATTTACATTTGAAATTTGAAGTGGTCTTCATAATCCTCAAGGCACCCACACCACACACTTTTACCATCTTTGCTAAGATAAAAATAAGTTATTCTTACACTACTAATTAAAACTTGAAGCGTAACTCGATCAACAACTTGATTCCCTTATTCATTCGGACGGTATGGATTCCTGAGTTTGAAAATTACTATTGGGCACAAAAGACACGAGCTCCTCGTACACGTACCCTAAAATTAAATCCAACTCATCAATACATTATGACATATGCCATTGTTAGACTGAGTTGATCATACTTCGCCATGTTTCAAGGGGGGCTTCCATGTCTTCGAAACTTTGGTCATAAGGGGGTGACGCCGGCTCATCTGTAGGGTCAGCGTATTGAGATAAGTAAGGATGAGCGAGGGCCAGTTCCGCCGTTATTCGTTCCTCTGAGTCCAGTTCCAGCATTTTCTCCAGGAGATCAATGGCTACAAAATCAAAGAGTTGATTAATATAATTCATTAATTATTAATTACGGTTAAAGGGATTTAGTTAAAGGTCAATTACCTAATGGGTTAGCACCCTTAAAAACTTGTCGAAAGTCCTTCTTCTTCATTGGAGGGAGGGACCTTATGTACACTCTCGCCTGTCAACCAAAATTCAATACTTGTTTAACATGTTGTAATTTAAGGCACTCACTTTGGGATTTTGAATATTTTTAGTTCAAGTTTTAGCTTGTTAAAATGTATTGTATGAGTAAGGGATGAATTGCGTGTTTGGATAAGTATTTGAATGAGAGCAAAAAGCAGTGGGATTAGTTTTGAGTAAACGATAATAAAAAATGAAAAGAAATCCATTTTGAAAAAGGGGATGTACCTCATCAGAACACATACGCTCGAGGAGATGATCCCTCGGTGACCCGGTCACCATCATTATACGGAGCAACTGGTCTATATCTTTAGTCCACAATCCCACCAAACATCAAAAGTTAAGGAAATTATGGACATAATACATTTCCCTTAGATATTTTCACTGTCTAAAATCTAAAATTATGATAAGTTTCTGGGATATTTGAATATAATATTGAGAATCCTTGTATGCATTTTTACTTTGGAAAGCTTTTCAAAATGAATTTATAAAGAATATAAAAAATATGAACATGCTGCAGTGGGCAATGAAAAGCAGGAAATTAATTTTTCAAAAGTTTCCAAAAGTCATTTACCGGCTCGCTTGAAATTCTCTCCAGAAGCGAGTCTTTGGGTTTTCCAAGTAACTCCATAATCAAGTTTAACTGGTTTATATCTTAAGTGTCAAAGTGCGGAAATTAAGTCAAGGAAAATTAATCAAAGTGATTTGAAAATATTCAAAATAATCAACAATCAAATTTAAGCCTATTCTCATAAAGAAGTAAAATAAATGCTTTTCAAATCAAATAAGATGAATGGGCTGTATGAAAAAGGATACGATCTGTTCCAGGGAATAGGACCCGACTTGTCAGACATTCAGCCAAGATGCATCCCACACTCCAAATGTCAACTGCAATATTTACAAACATATAATCACCACTGAACGTTACATCTGTCATCAATGATTTTAACTAACCTGTTTGATTGTAGTGCATCCAGTTCTACAAATATATAAATAAATCATTTTACTAAACTGAGAATAACTAAATAAAAACCTAAAAAATAGTTTCAAATTTTAATGGGGTTTACGAGCATGATTTCCGGTGCTCTGTACCAACGCGTTGCAACGTATCCGGTCATCTCAGTCTCCGTTGGACGGGCCAGACCGAAATCCAGAATCCTCAGCTCACAGTCTTCATTCACCGCTATGTTCGAAGGCTTCAAGTCCTGAAATATCCCCAACACAATCAATCAAGTCACCCTCGTCTCTCCTTTAAAGGTCAGTAAATCTATTATCCGTCTTATGGGGCTAAGAGCCGAACGGGTGTGTTTTTAAAAGTAGATATTTAATTATCAGACAGTGTAATGGTGTCAAGAGTTAGTGGGGGACCTGGGACTCGATTATTTATATTATTACTGACCTAAGGTGCCTGTGTGAAAGTGGACATACCCTATGAATAATACCGGCAGAGTGGATGTACTTGAGACCACGGAGTATTTGATAGACGAGGAACTGAACGTGTTCATCGGATAACTTTTGGGTCTTGATGATGTTATTCAAATCCGCCCCCATCAGCGGTGTCACAAAGTACCTATTCAAAATCAGCAACGTTCATAAACAGCCTTAACTAGGGTCACTTGTAATCATAGGCCCTTCTGTCCACTTACACATCTTGGAACTCGTCATCTAAGGCAGTAGCTGGTGTAAACACGTCCAGTAGTCCGATAACCTAGTTTTAAATATTAAAACATTAAATTAAAATGAACTTGATGGGTGATGGTTAATAATTAAATAGTTGATTGTGTGTGGTTACATTTTCGTGGTTCATGTGCTTCAACATGCGAAGTTCCCTGTAGGTCCTTTTGGCATGAGTGGCGGACTGGAAGGGTCGAGCTAACTTTTTAATTGCCGCTTTCTCCGTGATTTCTTTCCCTCCTTCGTCCTTTCCAAGTACTTCCGCAGAACTAAAGAATTCAATTACAATTAAAGTATTTCAATTAACTTAAAGACTATTCATCTTCTAAGGGCTTTTCTTGACAACTTCTTCAAAGTTACATCTCAGTCGGAGTTTCTAATCGCTCCAAAATTTGCTTTACATTATGGGAAATTCCCTTGGGAAATTTTGAGCGGTTTTACGTGTGGGATTTCAATTTTTAATTGTTTGACTGATTTTCTTGGGTCAGATTCGAATTTTAATAATTTGCATCCCCTTATTAAATTATTTAGCAACTGTGCTTTGTGAAAATATTTTAAAGACTTTAAAAGAGCAGTTTAAAACAGAGGACAGAGGGGACTAATTTCTGGACCTCCAAAACATCCCCAAATGTGAAGTGCCAAATTTTTTGAAAAGTTGATTTATAAAAGGGCTCACCAAACTTGTCCATAGGCCCCACTTCCAATGGGCAAAGGGTTCTTGTACCTTTCTGGCAGTGTCCACTCTGTCTTGTTCATCTCGATCTTATAAAACTTCTGTACCGGAGGCTTGTCAGTCATCTTAAGTAAGTTACATTAATTCCTTGAACTTTAAATCCTCTCTCTCTTAAGTAGCAGTTAATTGTAGAGTATGAAAATGGTTATTGAGTGGAGGTGATTGATATTTAAAAGTTGATTGTGGTGAAGAATGTGGGGATTGATGGCGGGATGTTCGATGAGCACAACTTTACCTGTTGATTTACCCTCATTTGCATAATCTCAACTCATCTCAACTTCACACCTTCACCATTTACATATCCAATACTATCTAATACTACCAAAGACATTTCCACTCTTTTCATTCATCATTTACCTCTTATTCATTTTATGAGTACATTAAATACCATTTATATTCATCTCACATTTTTTAATGGATGCATTAGCAACAAGATTACTTCAAAGCTTACACGTCTCTGATACTAACTCTAATATCCTAAATGATGAATTTTTAAATAATCACCTTTGCCTTTGAGTTTATAAAAGAAATGAGATTAACTAAGCCCCTTAGCTTATTGCCCTTAGGAAAAATCGGAAATCCTCTCAGTACCGTAACCTGGTAGATAAGGCCTTAAGGAGCTAATGTAACCCTAACCCTAACCCTTTCTCTGCAACGCATTGCCGCCCCTGATAAGATCCTTTAAATCTCCATTATCCCGTTTCCAGAAAACCATTTCAAACATCATGGAAATAGAAACTTAGAGGTAAATTAAAATTTCCATAGCTTTGAGATGATTGGAAAGGAGAAGGAGTTGTTTATTTTTAAATACTTCTTCAGCTCCATAACTTTTGATAGGCCTTTAAAAAGAATAAGCAATTTAATTAGAAAGGTAGTATAAAAGATGTTAAAATGGTTTTTAGCATTAGGGGTAGGAGTGTAGTTTTGTAAGATGCAGTTTTAGGAGGAGCATGTGACTTTGTCTCGAGTATGTTTATGTTCAAAGTGTGTGAGGATAAGAGATGACACTCTAAGACATTCAGACCAAAGGGTTTGGCTCTTCTTCTTACACTCTAAAAATCTACTATCTACTTGCTAAACATTTAAATATTCACAGCACATCAAAGAGCAGTGAGAAACGATACTCGACACTTAATCTACATCTCCCATTCCACTATTCCTTTACAACATTTATTTCACCTCCAATAAAACAAATAACATTCAAGAGAATTATAAATTAATCCCAATAATTTTATCGTAATTTGTGTTTAACATAATTTATTGTAATTCAGTTGGTGCTACATCAGCTGTGAAGTGAAAAGTGATTGAAAATTTTGAAACTTTTGAAACTAAAGTAAAAAAGTGTTTTATTGATTTTATTTGAGTAGTTGGTAGTTTTGTGGGGGACTTGGGGAGAGGGGACCAAGATTTGCCCACTCACGCTCCTGGGCCGGCCCGAGGAGATTCCACATCAACGGGAGCCAACTATTTCCGCTCTTGATATTTTTTAGCTCACTGCTCGAGATTATTTAGCTCGAGATTGTTGTCACATAAATTTCCCATCCAAGATAAATAAGTTTCGGATAGTCGTACTAAATTCTCCTCCTCCTGATTGAGATGAAGAGTAAGAGTCAGTGGTGGTGGTGACAAGTGTGTAAAGTGAACTACGTGACCGCACATCCTCACTAATTAATTAATCATTTAAGATTGACAAAGATCTTCTTTATTAAGACTATTTAACCCGAGTGTGTGTACATAAACATTTATACGCTCTCTTTATACAAAAATCGTTGAAAAAGTGAGGAGGGATTTGACTGGACCTTTGCCAAATTCTATTAAAGACTTTAAAAGAAAGCGTGAGAATTAGACCCTTTCTTTTTCATTCAGTTCACCGTCTCATAATCAACCGTGAACACTTGTCTCTTTCTTATCCAATCAATTTCAAATTAAAACTCACTCAATTATGTGCTGAAATTTAAAAAACTACATATTGATAGCAATAGTATTTTTTTAGCAAGGAAATATAAAGACAGGGCTTTAAAAATTGCAAAGTGCTTCTTCCTTTTGGTGGTGATAAAAATTATCCAAATTCCACAATCTACTCCAAAGTACCTGCAGTGCAAACACTAGCTGTTAATAAATTGGCAGGAGATGTAGTTTTTAATTACATTTAAAAGAGACAAGAGAGAAGCCAATTAATTTCCACTAGAAAAACTTGTTCAGCTTTTCCCTTCTTATAAAAAAATAATTAATAATTCTCAAGGAAAAGGTTGAATAAATATTTGAGACTAAAGTGTGCTCATAAATTCACATGTGGATAATTAAATATAAATAAAAGTGAATTGTACAAGAAGAAGGAGGCTTGGAACTTTTAAGATTTTCTTCTAATTGGAATTATCGAGTTGATCCAATTAGATTGACTTTCAGGCAAAAAAGACACGCCAACAACCAATTACTCTACAACCTTACAACACTTGAAAGTAGAGGTGAGCTATCCTTTTTTATGTATCTCATCAGTTCATCAGTATGAGACAGTCTACGAGACTCTCTAATCCTTTTACCCAAGCGGTAGTCATATCATTTAGCACTATTAGGAGGTCATTGAGGTCACATCGATATTTGAATGATAACCCCCTGATTTATTATTTTTACAGGAGGTGAGGGTGAGGATATTGACGATGAGTGCTCGACGAAGTCTAGGGGACCTCGGGTCAAATGGAGGGGACGAAGCCAAGCCCCAGAGGATGATATACCAATGGAGGTAAGTTTGACCTTTGACATGTTTACTATAGTATCTAGAGATAGCTCGTTTCCATATTCATAGTGTCTCTCAACGATTCCTCTCGTGTTTGACAGGGGGTTGTGTTATTTTGGCAAGTGGTGTCAAGTGTCGGGTGTAATTTTGTTTGTGATGAGGTGTTGTTGGTGGGATGTTGTGACAGTGATGGTCGAAGCTAAAGGTGGATTCACTAATTGAGTTATGACAGACAGTTTTGGGATATAAGTATAGAGGAGGAGCAGGAGGAGCGTTTTTCCGAGTGAGAAGCGTTGGACTCTTGGACCAACATTTTTGAAAGCTGTCTCTGGTCAACGTCATGTCCCTTTTACAAAATCATCTCTCACTTACCAATGGGCTTGGAATGTGCCAGTAATTATAGAACAGCTCTCTTCTAAACTATTCTGCCTTGTATAACATTTAGTGGTTAGGGACTGCTCATAAATCACGGGAGACGTTGACATAATTTTCGTCTGTGACACCGAATCTAAGGCATTAAATTATTCGTAGGTTAGGGATTGAATATGACATTGGCTGCCCTGATAGTCCTTGGTGATGATTATGCCTGGAAATGATGAGTAGGTATGACATACGGGGGTTTTGGATGCCCCCTGGTAGATTTTTAGTGGGGACAAGGGGCCTTGGTAGTCCAATTTGGCTGTTGATGTGATTGTGTCTGGTTTGAAAGTTTGTGAATGATGAGAGTAATGATAATGGGATGGATTTATCATGTCATTAGATTTAGATATATTTTCAAGTGTTGAGTGTGGAGGAAGAAGGATTGAATCTCTTGTTCAATCTCCATCATCTTGTTCAATCTCCAACATCTTGTTCAACATATGGATTCAATATTCCACTCACATCCCTTTTTTATATTCTCCAAAGTTCAAAGTGCCATGGAAAATAAAATCAATCCCTTAGCCCGGCCCTCCGACTACCTAAATCCACTCACTCGGCCTCGCTACTTTTATCCCTGGACAAATATGCCTAGTGACATATGCTGACATATATGCTAACATATATCACTAGAAGAGACGGTTTCATAAATTAGTATTGGGATAAATAGAAGGGAGTTAACTGTGAGTGGGTTTTACCCGCCTGTGGATATGGATTGTATTTTGATTGCGGCTCCATATCGTGTGCTTTGAAATATTAATGGGTGTTGGTAATGTGAACAGGGTCGGTATGGACAGTTCGTGACACTCAGAGAGAGCCGTAAATAACGGGAGATGAGAGTGTGGGACATTTCCCCTTTATCATCAAGATAGTTTAATGATAGATAATGTGAATGATGTCAAAGGTTAGTTAATGGCCAATCTAGATCTGACACCCTTTCCCTATCACTTGTATCTATGTCGGCCTAAGTAGAGTGTCACCCAGTGTCACTAGTGTGTGAGTGTCAGTGGGGACGGGATGTCTAAATAGCTTCCCCTCTCCAAAACTGAGTGATAAGTGCCGACGGAGTGTGGACATTTTTTCTCCAGCTATTTTTTATCCTGTAGATTTAATCGTGTCCAATATCTCCAAAAGGATCTAGCTCATCTATCTCTAATGTAATGACTGTAATGTAATGTATGTATGTATGTATGTATTCTTTATTCGTTCAGACCTTTTTATCAGAGATACAGATCCATTAATTAGTTGGTAGTGTTAGTCGGTAAGTAGATTGGTGATAAGTTATTGTTTTTCGTCATATATGATTAGTGTACAGAATCTTCGTCCATATTTTCGCTAGATCACAGGCTTTGGAATCCTTAATTTTAGTTAAGTTAATACATGATATTATTTTATTACTGGACAGTGATATCCTAGTTTTTAAAGAGAATACATTTTTCCTTAAAACACTGTCAATATTATTTAATCTCCTTATTACAAAAGCTTGAGATGCGCTGTCCCGTCTCTTGAGTCCAAAGATTATTCTAAGTGCGTCGTTATGAGCTATTTTCACTTCATCATTTTTTCGAACTTGTTTATACCATAGGCTACAGCAATATATATTTGAGAAATACGTTTTAAATAATTTACACTTAACTGCTTCAGACTAATCCTCTTGGCACCCTTAAGTCTCCAAAAGAAGTGTACCCTTTGGTGGGGGGTTGGGATGGTGGGGGTGTGAGGATGGATTTAATTTTTAGGGAGGGGTTGTCCTTACGGCCCTTAATGGTTGTTGGGATTATTATGGGATGTAAATATGATGAGAATAATCAGTCATTAATTTAGCTTCTAGGCTACAAGTCAATTGACATTGAACTTTTGTAACATTTGGATATTGTGTTGGATTTGAGATTGTAGCAGGCAGTTACACACACTCGCTGACTTATAAAATAGTTTTTGAATATTTTTAAATGCTTTTTAATAGCTTTACTAAAGCTCAGAGTGTAAGGAGCAGTTTGTTACGAGTTTCCAAGGGGGTTTAGTATTCATAATTCTAGAATCATTGTAGATTTGATTTATGATGAGGGTGGGTAGTTTTAAGGAAACTTAATTATATTTTGTTCTTCGTTGTAATTTAAGAGTAGATTGTGCAAAAGGGCTGGGCATTCGATTTGGTTATCGAATGTGCTCGAAAAGGATATATTTTATGATAGCAAGAGTGTCGATGATTAAGTTGTGATATTTATAGAAGTGGAAATTATCCTTGGTGAAAAAGTGGTGAGATGTAATTGATTTTTAAAAGTATTGTTAATTAAGAAAAAATGAAGAGTTAATTAAAAGCCAACACACGCGTCTTTTCATTGTTCTAAGAAGAAGAGAATATATTATAATGGAACTCAGCTTCTTGTCTCCAGAACTTATTGCCCTCAATCTGGGAAGGTAAAGAAAGTTAATTTTTCCATATGTAAATAATAAATCAAGTATAAAATTGGTGCACATTGAAATAAGAGATAAGCCATTGGCCCGTGGTGGTTGCTCAATACTTGCATTATCAGCTGGCCACATTTAATCCAGAGTCAAGTGGACACTTCTGAAATCGTCATGGCTTATTTTGTTACTCTAGATCTCTCTCCCCTGTTTCATTTAGGCAGGGGCCTATGGAACTACTTGGGGGAGGGACCCGGATAGAGATGTTGTATTTGACATGAGGTCAACTTTACTTGAGGGGGTTATAATGAGATATTGTGCTTTGAAATTGGCAAAGTAGTTTGAGAGAGATTAGTCTCAGTATATTTGATGGGAATAAGAGAGAGTTTCGGAGAAGGTTTTAGGATTTATTGATGCACAAGGTAAGAGGTGAATTGGATTGTGTAGAGGTCATAGAGGATATTGTGTACAAGTGGCTTTGAAGAAGTCACATCCGCTTTTAAATTAAAATACCTTCAATAATTGTAATAGCTCGTTTAGAGAGCCCTTTGTGAGGTACTTCAATAGAGGAAATCTCAATCCCCAATCATCACAGACGATTGTTCCGATTATTCCAAGACTAGATGTGTCGACAGGCCCGTTAGCGGGCCATTAGTGATAAGGACTTTTTCGATGCGGAGTGTCGAATTTAGCTTCATAGTTCTAAAACTCTCATCCTTATAGTCTAGGGAATGGAACGAGATCTTGGGCTTTAATTTCGGTTCGGCAGTTCTGATTTTATGAAGGAGTAGTGAAAGAAACAGACAGACATACATTTCATGGGATTATAAAGTAGATAATGTTTTCCCTGGTAATTTCTCTGTTTTATTGTGAAGTTTAGTATTTCGAGGGCATCGGTTTACACTAATTGAAAAGTGGGATTGAATTTGACTTTTTATTCGGATGTTCTAGTTTATTTTTATTAAGTATCGACAGATACTTTATGCGAATGCTCTTGCGTCCGTCCGTCCGTCCGTCTGTCTGTCCCTCCGCACGATTACGCTCGAACGGGTCAACCAATCTTCATGAAACTTGGCACACAT